>JACEEZ010024581.1:576311-626097 GCA_016584305.1 Chionoecetes opilio
ACACACACACACAGACGCATACACACGCACACACACACAGACACACACACACAGCACACGATCCGTCCCGGTTTGTCAAGTGGATAGAGGGTTAGCCTGCCCTTCTGTGGTTAGCCGATTCGAATCTTCACTGCTCCCGGGGATTTTTCACTGACAAATTCGAACGGTTGCTGTACCCCATGAGCAAGGGAATGGGGGTATAGGGTGTGTGATCTATCGTATGACTGATAGCTCCACCACCAGCACCAGTATCGCACCACCCACTATCTATCGAATGGCTGACTATGTGGACTACGTCAAAAATGACTTCACGGTGTGAATTAGGGGTGTGTGCCTTTATGATCGTCACATCGACATCATGACATAAATTAGGGGCGGCGCATATATGGCCGCGACAGAGCTAGCCTCGCGCCGGGATTCTCTATATCTGCCGGGTTTTATCCTTACATCCTTTATTATTCTTTATATAAGTGCCTCAATTATCCACATTTGGTGATACACAATAATGACGCCAATTAGGTAGGGATCTCAAACATTTTCTGCCAAATTTTCATCCTTATTCGACGCTTTGGTAATATGTTCGTTCTAATCCTTCAAACTACCGTCCTATAGCTTTGACTTCCTACCTTTTTAAAAATTTTGAATCTATACTTAATAAGAAGATTCTTAAGCATCTATCTGCTCACAATCTTCTATCTGATCGTCAGTACGGTTTCCGTAAAGGGCGATCTACTGGCGATCTTCTAGCTTTCCTAACTGAATCTTGGTCATCCTCCTTTAGGGGTTTCGGTGAAACTTTTGCTGTTGCCCTTGACATATCAAAAGCTTTTGATAGAGTCTGGCACAAATCGTTAATTTCCAAACTACACTCTTTCGGTTTCTATCATTCTCTCTGCACCTTCATCTTAAGTTTCCTTTCAAACCGTTTATTGCAACTACTGTAGATGGACATTGTTCTTCTCCTAAATCTATCAATAGTAGTGTTCCCAGGGCTCTGTCCTATCACCCACTCTCTTTCTATTATTCATTAATGATCTTCTATGTCTAACTCGAAGCCCTATCACTCCTACGCTGATGATTCTACCCTGCATTTTTCAACGTCGTTTATTAGACGTCCAACTCAACAGGAACTAAGTGATTCACGGAGAGATGCCACCGAGCGCCTAACTTCTGATCTTTCTATAGTTTCTGATTGGGACAAAGCAAACCTTGTGTTGTTCAATGCCTCATAAACCCAATTTCTTCACCTATCTACTCAACAAAATCTACCAGATAACTATCCCCTCTTCTTCAATGACACTCAACTATCTCCTTCTACAATAAACATTCTAGGACTATCCTTTACTAAACATTTGAACTGGAA
The DNA here is from genome assembly GCA_016584305.1 of Chionoecetes opilio. Classification (NCBI taxonomy): domain Eukaryota; kingdom Metazoa; phylum Arthropoda; class Malacostraca; order Decapoda; family Majidae; genus Chionoecetes; species Chionoecetes opilio. The sequence continues at coordinate 577,675 of JACEEZ010024581.1, forward strand.
ATGAAAAGGAAATGTAATCCCCATATTTAAGAAGAGAGACAGAGGACTAAAGTCAAATTATCGACCCGTAAGTCTAACGTCAGTGGTAGGTAAATTATTGGAATCTATTATTGCAAAAAACATTAGAGAGCACTTAGATAAACATAGTTTGATCAATGATTCACAACATGGATTCACCAAGGGTAGGTCATGTCTCGCCAATTTATTGAGTTTTTATAGGAAAGTTTATGAGACGGCAGATAATGATAAGGATTATGATATAATATACCTAGACATTAGTAAGGCATTTGACAAAGTACCACTCGAGCAACTCTTAAATAAGGTTAAGGCTCATGGAATAGATGGGAAGGTTTTTCGTTGGATCAGAGCTTGACTAAGTAATAGGCAACAAAGGGTCACAATTAATGGTTCTAAATCTGAATGGGGACTGGTGACAAGTGGAGTTCCACAAGGGTCTGTTTTGGGTCCATTACTATTTTTGATTTACATCAACGACTTGGATAGTGGGATTAACAGTGATATCAGCAAGTTTGCTGATGATACTAAGATAGGTAGGATTATTGGATCACAGTCTGATGTAAACATATTGCAGGGAGACTTAGATAAAATAAACTTAATGAGTGGGCAGTCAGATGGCAGATGGAATTTACTATTGATAAGGGCAGCGTTATGAATGTTGGTAGAAAAAACCCTGGTAATAGATACACCATACGCAATGTATCGCTAAAACGATCAGAGGGTGAAAAAATCTTGGAGTGAGGGTGAGCCCAGACCTCCGACCTAGGAAACAATGTATTGAAGCTAGAAATAGAGCTAATATAGTGTTAGGATTCATTACCAGAAGTGTTAAAAGTAGAAGTGCGGAAGTTATTCTAAAGCTTTACCTGGCTCTAGTCAGACCTCACCTAGACTATGCGGTTCAGTTTTGGTCTCCATATTACAGGATGGATATAGCCTTGTTAGAATCAGTGCAGAGAAAGATGACCAAAATGATACAAAGAATGCGTAACTTTAGTTATGAGAAGAGATAAAAGTTATTAAAGTTACACTCACTCGAGAGACGCAGAGTAAGAAGCGATCTTATAGAAGTTTTTAAGTGGATAAAGGGACTTAATAAAGGAGAGGTATGAAAAGTTCTTACGGCTTTTAACAAGGGTAGAACAAGAAGTAATGGATTTAAGCTGGAAGGGCGTAGATTTAGAAAGGAAATAGGGAAAAACTGGTTCACAAATAGGGTGGTGAATGATTGGAATGGACTCAGTAGACAGGTAGTTAGTGCGGAGTCATTGGGGAGCTTTAAAGAGGGGCTGGACAGGTTCATGGATGGGGAGGAAAGGTGGATGTAGATAGTGCTAGGTGACAGGAACTACCACGTGTAGGCCTCGCGGCCTCGTGTAGCTTCCTTATTTACTTATGTTCTTATGTTCTTATATCTATCCACCTCATTCTCACATCCTACTGTCCTCTCACTCATGCATGATCTCTCTCTATATATATCTCTCTCACATATGCCAACACTATTCTCCCAATTATCAGGGGGTCATCCTTTCACACTCCCAGAGCTGGGCAGTATTTAAATATATATGTATCTAAATACGTACTTAAACACATTTGTGTATTTAGATATGTATTTATAAGTACATTGGTTGTCATGTATTTAAATACAGTATTTAAATACTTTTATGAGTATTTAAATACATTGTATTTAAATACTCATAATATAAAAATGTGAATACTTTTTTATCAATTAATTTGGCCATAAACCCGCCCAACTATCTGGCAATCCTGATGTTACAGTGAACCAGTGTTTCCACTTGCAAGGAAATTTCCATATTTTAGGAAATTTAGGTCTGAGAAGGAAATTTCTAAGGAAACCCAAAATCCAAGGAAATCCTAAGGAAATCCATTTTTTTTGGACAGGTTAAATTTGTGTGCATTTAAAATGTATTTACAAATGTATTTAAATACAATTAATGTATTTAGTAATTAGTATTTAAATACATTCGTAAAATGTATTTAGTATTTAAATATATTTCTGCCATGTATTTAGTATTTAGTATTTAAATACATTCAATGTATTTAGTGCCCAGCTCTGCACACTCCCAACATCTATTGCTTTATGATACTCTCGTTTACCGTATCCCTCGTACCCGTCGGCGAGAGTTCCGACCCTTCGCGTCGCCGAGTGTGTGTTCCTATTTTCTATGACTCAATATATATATGTATATATAATATATATATATATATATATATATATATATATATATATATATATATATATATATATTATATATATATATATATATATATATATATATATATATATATATTATATAATAAGATTTGTAAGATTTACAGATTGGTATTAGCCGTGAATCAACATAAGGGTATGTTAGTTTTCTATGTTAGTGTCTAAAAGACACGTTCTTGGCATTGATATCACCTGAGTCTAACATGGAAGCTCCACGTTAGACTCTGCCTAGTCCTTGTTTAAAATATCGGCCAAATGACGTTTCCGTGAGGAACTACATGGCGAGTAGCGCCGCCAACATCACCGCGCCACACCCCATACGCCTCAGCACGCGGAACAGCACATCGCGAGGGACCAGGTCATACGCTTGGGAAAAGTCCATGAAAGTAACATACAAAGTTAACTTCTTTCTACTGGCAAGGTCACATAATATGCCTAAGGCAACAATGTGCACTAAGCAGCCTTTTTTTCCTGTGCGCCTGCCTGTTCCCTGAATGGTCTGAACCACGCGCTTTCATTCGAATCATATCGTAGAGTTTTGCCATGCTATTAATTACGCTGATGCAGCGGCAATTTTCTTTCAATTCCTTGGGGACGATTTATCACCTTGCTTGAATTTACTGAAGGTTTTGGCACGGGTCCAAGCAACCGGGTAAACACCAGCACTGAAGATGTTGCTAAGAATGGTTGTTATATGTATCAAGTAACCACGGGCCAGACAGCAGTTTGAACACTCCTGGGTTGACACCATCGGGCCCGCAGGCCCGCACAGGGTCTGTGAGGCATACACACCGTACACACACACGCACACGAACACACATATACATACACGCACACACACCACACACACACGCATACGAGGGAATAATGACCAAGCAGTCTTGCAAAAGGGAATTGACTTTTCTGGGGGGATGAAATGATCTTGAGTGAGTCCAGTACGGCTCATGCCAGGACGAGCCAAGCAGTGTGCTGGTGACCTTCTCCACGTAGATATACTTGTTGTAAGTATAGACGTGATGTCCCCCCATCCTGGTAGTGACCTTGGTCGACTAAGGCATGGTCAACCAAAGACTACTGTATACTGGACTTGTTACTCTCGCTCCGCGCCAACCCGCCCATGACCAGTGGAGGCCCATCGGCAAGGTAAAAAAGTGTTTCGAACATCACTCCCATTTCCCTTCCTATGGTTTATCAGTATAAATGATATACTGTTATCTTCGTAAATGTTTGTTCTATAATATTATCAAATAAAAAACATTAAAACACACTAAAGAAATGCCATTTTGAGACTCAGAAGAAATATGTATGAACTTAATATTCACTTAAACTCTTCGCCATTTAATATTTTGCGAGACAAAATTTAACATGAAACTTATCAATAGATGCGGAATTGTATTAGCTTTCCATTGATATATTTCGTTTTTTGATAAATGAATTAACACCATGCATAAATAAGCGTTAACTAAATAGATAACACCATCAATCGGGTAATTTACCCGATTGATGATGGTATTTATTCAGTTAACGCTAATTTATGCATAGTGCTAATTCACTAATCAGGAAACGAAATATATCAATAGAAAATTAATAAAATTCCGCTTCTATTGATATGTTTCATGTAGAAAGTTTCACGCATAATATTAAATGGCGAAAGGTTTAAGTGAACATTAAGTTCATGCATATTTCTTCAGAGTCTCATAATGGCCTTTTTTTAGTGTATTTTACAGTTTTTTATTTGATAATATTATAGAACAAACATTTACGGAGATAACAGTGTATCATTTATACTGATAAACCATAAGAAGGGAAATGGGAGTGATGTTCGAAAATGTCAGGAATCGTGGCATTGGCCTCCACTGGAAATAGCCCAAACTGAGTCGCAAGTCCAGTATATACAGTAGTCTTTGGGTCAACCTACGGGGGAAACCAAAATGAGACGCCTCGACGCAATGACGTCACATGGGGGTTAAACAGCCAGGCTCCAACAAGCAGACACCCACAGTCCAGGTTTGACCGGGGTGATGAGAGGACAGAGAGAGTGCATCCCGCTTTCCGCTCGCCTCCTTCTCCTCCTCCTCCTTCTCATTCTTCTCCTCTTTCTCCTCCTCCTCCTCCACCAGCACAACCTTCATCTCCTCCTCCTCCTGCTCCACCAACTCCATTACTCCTACTCCTCCACTTTCAACTACACTTCCACCTCCACTTTCTTTTTCTGTTGCTGCTACTACCACTACTACTACTCTTAATAGTTATCCTAGTGTCGCTATCATAATAACATAATCTCCTCTTCCTCCTCCTCTTTCTCCTCCTCTACCACCTCCATTACTCTTACTCCCTCCACCACCATCTTCCACTTCCAACTAAACTTCCACCTCCACTTTTTCCTGTTGCTGCCACTAGCCGGCCATTACAACTACTCTTATCCTAGTTATCCTAGTATCACTATCATGATAACGTAATTAATGATGATAGTAATAGGTGTATAGTAATATGATTATGTAAGAAAATAAGATGTACGATGTGACCACCAAACCACCGATGTGTGCAAACTACCGCCACCAATTCCTCCTCCTCCTCCTCCTCCTCCTCCTCCTCCTCCTCCTCCTCCTCACTTATTAGCTGAAATAGCCATTCCAGGCTATAAGACATTCCTAAATTGTCGCACGCATAAAGCAGGTGGAGATGTCATTCTTTACATCAAAGATAATTTGCAAGCAATCGAAATCGATAAAGTAAATCAAGATCATTATGACTCAGTCTACGCAAAGATTACGCTAAACGGTAAATTCCTAACTATTGGGACAATATATCGTCCTCCCAAATCAAATGCGGAAGTCGATTGCCTCCTCTATGACGAGATAAAGTCAGTTGTCAACAATAATAACGATACAATTATATGTGGAGATTTTAACCTACCTCGTATAAACTGGAATAATAATTCTGCTGATAGAGAAGGTATGCGATTGCTTGATATGGTAAACGAAGTATATTTAAATCAGGTGGTCCGTGAGCCTACAAGGGATAATAGTATCCTAGATTTAGTTTTCACTACCGACATTGATCTGATTGATTACTGCGATATAGGTGAACGTCTAGCAAACAGCGATCACAGGTTAATCAGATGCGGCATAAATTGCAATGTAGACATCACAGAAAATCGGTTATTAGTTCCCAATTATAATAAAGCGGATTTCACGAAGATCAGCAGGGTACTAAGCGAAATTGATTGGACTGACCTACTAAACGGTAAAAATTCGGAAAACAGTGTAATGATTCACAAAAAAAACTCCGATCGGTGGTTTTAAAAAAACATGCCATGGTGGGAAAAACGTCGAATAACTAAACAGAACCAGTTGGATACAAAATGAGTTTCAACAAACTTTAGCAGAAAGCGCCGAGGTTATAAATTTTAAAAGCGTCAAATGCAGACGGCGTTTATAGGAAAAATGACGTAAAACGACTTGCAAGGGGTTTAATTTAAGACAAAAAGCGCGAGTAGAAGAAAAAAATTCCCCAAAAGGAAACCAAAATAAAACCCCCGAAAAGTTCTTTAAAAACGTTCGAAGTAAAAAAAAAGCAAAAATAGTTTTGGCCACTGAAAAAAAAAAATAATCTTGGTAAATATAACAAAGCATGGCAGTCGTACTAATGCTTACTTTAATGCGGTATTTTTAAAGAAGACAAAGCCCCATTACCAAAAAACCAGTAAAAGATGCGGGACTCAAAAGTGATAGATTGGAAATAGGAGAGAAAAAAGGGTAGACAAAAGTATCACAGTTTTTGCAGAAACTTGCCCCAGCAAAACCCGTGGGGGGGGACAAAAAATTTCGCCCCGATTACTTCGCAAAGCACAGTCAACTTTCCTTCCCAAAGTTTACCTCAATAAATCGCTAAGGACAAAAATGTTCCTATTTTTGGGAAATAGCTAATGTTTTCCCGATATTCAAGAAAGGGGGTAAGAGCCTCGCAAGAATTATCCCAATTTGTTAAGTCTGTGTTGTTTTAAAATATTTGGAAAAAATTTGCGGGATAAAATGTGTCTTTTGCGGAAAAAATCAAAAAAAACTGAGCTGGATTTTTGAAATAAAAGATCCGCTTTAAAAAACCTACTGGATTTTTTTTTTGTCATTTTTTCAAACTGGGGCGCTAAAAATTCCCCCGGGTGTAATTACCTTTATTTTCAGAAAACCTTTGATACAGCCCCAAAAAGCGACTTTTGACCAAACTAAGAGCACTGGGTTGGGAGAGCAATATGTTTATGGGTTGGCGATTGGGTTTCAAATCGTAAACAAAAGGGGGTATAAAAATGGTGAAAAAAATTTATTGGTTTTGATTTATAGGGGGGCCTCAGGTCTCGGGCTTGGGTCCCACTTTTTTTGATAATATCAACGATCTGGGCTGCGGGCTTGTATCTAAAAAATCGAAATTTTCAGACGACACCAAATTTGGCGGTAAAAATATACTAGAGAAAAACTGGAATCATACAAATGACCCCGACAAAAATATCAGACTGGATTTATAATGGCATTAAAATTCAATTCGTAAATAAAGTAATGCCCATAGGCAACGATAACTCAAATTAACTATCAAATGCAAAATAAACGTTTAAATGAAGTACAGCAAGAAAAAGGGTTTAGGTGTCATATCAGAATGTCTTAAAACCAGTCCGCATTTCCTAGCTGCCAGTAAAAAAGGGGAAATGAGTGGGCTTTATTAAACGCAATTTTGAACACAAACTCCGAAAGTAAGACACAATTTTACACGTCCTTGGTTAGGCCACCCGGAATATGCCGTCCAAATTTGGCGCCCTTTTTTTCGTAAAAAACCCAAAAAAATTGGAAACAGTGCAAAGAAGAGCAAAAACAATTCCATTCTGCGAAATTTATTTATGAAGGAGAATGCGGGGAAATTAAATGTTTTCCTTAAAAGGGTCGTGAAACCTTGGGGGCTTTATAGAAACCCTTTTAAAATCCTAAAAGGGTTTTATGTCATTAAACAAAAGAACCTATTCGAGCTTTCAACTCAAGGACAACAAGAAAAATGGTTTAAAAAATAAACGGTCAACGTTGCCTCAGATCTCCGTAAAAATTTTTCAATGTGAGAGCGTTGACGATGGAACAAGTTTTCCAGCAAAGTTGTCGAAGCCGCAAATAACTAATTTAAAAAGACTTTCGCGCACGAAAGGAAAGGGTATGATAGTGCCCTCGAATTTATATTTGCCCCCCGGCGATAGTTTTAGGGTATGGAGTGTAGTTAGAATTTTATCCCCATTTTTTGCATATGAAACTTCCCTGTTCCACTTCTTTTTAAGGGCATGGTATCCTTTTTCCAACGTTCTTACAAGTAGTTTTAGTTAGTAGTATGTGTTTAGCAGATACCCCCGTCAGGACCAAAAGGGCTCCTGGTGTCGTTATTTAGAGGGGCTATAAAACCCCTCCTCCTCCTTTCCTTCCCCCCCCCCCCCTCCTTTTGTTTTTCCCCCTCCCCACACCCTCCCCTTTCATCTCCTATTCCTCCTCTCAAAACAACCACCCCCATTTCTCTTTCCCCCTTTAACCATACCACCCTCCCTCTACCCCACTCTACCACCCCCACCACAAATCCTCCCCTCTACCCCCCACCACACCATCCTCCTCCTCTACCACCTCCACATTCCCTACATTCCCCACCATGTTACTCTTTCTATATAAAATTTTTATATAATATATATTATTATATAATTTTTATTTATATATATAAATATTATATATATTATAATATATATAATATATATATATAAAATATATATATATATTATTATATTTTTTTTTTTTTTTTTTTTTTTTTTATATATTTTATATATAATATATTAAAAAAAAATAAAAAAAAGAAAAAAAAAGGAAAAAAAAAAAAAAAAAAATAAAAAAAAAAAAAAAAAAAAAAAAAAAAAAAAAAATTTAATTAAATTTTTTTGAAATTTTTTAAAAAAAAATTTAAAAAAAAAAAAATTCATTTATTTTTAAANATATTTTTCTATATATATTTTATAAAGTATATATATATGAAATATATATGTAATCTTATATATATATGTATTATAATATAGACTATATATGATATATATATATGTATCTCTTTCTCTCTTATCTCTCTCATCTATATATATATATATATATATATATAATATATATATTATATAGGGCATATATATATATATATGTATATATAGTTTATGCATATATGTATATATATATGTATATATTGTATATATGTATATATGATATATATATGTATATATATGTATATATGATATATATATATATGTATGTATATATGTATATATATATATATATGTATATATATATATATTATTATATATATATGTATATATGTATATATATATATATTTTATATTATATATATATATTGTATATATGTATATGTATCTGTATATGTATATATGTATATATATTATATATATATTATATATATATATATTATATATATATATATATATATATATATATGTATATATATATATGTATATGTATATATATATGTATATGTATATATATATGTATATATATATGTATATATATATATGTATATATGCATATATGTATATATATATGTATATGTCAGTCAGTTATCACTCCTAACATATATATTAACTTGCATAACTATTATTATTGAATTACAACTCTTATCACACAAGTGTAACAAGTACTACAACTACCATACATTATATTTTCATGTACTTAACATCAAAAGAATCAGTGTATTTTTAGAAACATTATAAACATATAATTATATATCTATGTAAAGTATATATAATTATACGTTTATCTTTTCCTGCTATCTTTCGTCCGTGGGAACCATGTCTAGCTTGCATTCACAACGCTTGATCCAAGTAGGCCAAAGGACTGTTGTATGGAATCAGCATTGTGCAGTGTTAATCCCATTATTCAAGTATCAACAAAGGAGACAACAACACTTCCACCGAGGATAGAAAAGGAACAGAAGCCAGGGAGGAGGAGAAGACCTCGGACATCGACGCTACAAACACGCTCTGCTCACTCGCCCCATCCGACACTCCCTGGCTGTGCTCAAGACATTCATTGTACTTGGTTGTAATCTCTACGCTCCTTACAGGACTCTAAATAAATGTGTACAAAGCTGGAAGTACCAATTTAACTCATACCAGATAAGTCTCTACAATATACCGACTTATAAATGGTGCCATACGCGGTGGTAATATAACGACTTATAAATGGTGGCAGCGGTGGTGACTTATAAATGGTGCCATACGCGGTGGTAATATAACGACTTATAAATGGTGACATAAGCGGTGGTGATTGATTTTATCAGTCTTATAACACCATAACGCGGTGTTAACGACACCCAACGCATTCTACAAGCAAGTTCTACAAAAAGCCTCTACAAGAGTTTAACTAACTCTGGCCATTCTACAGCTTCTCTACGTTCTACCAAGATTATCAAGATTATACGCCGATCTTCTTCAAACAACCACAGCCAGCCAGTACAACCACAACCACGACCATCAACATGGCAACCTCCGTAACCAACGCAACACAAGCCAGCCAGCGACTACCAAGTACTTCTACTACTACAATGAACTCCTACAAGCCGCAACAGAATCTACAATCAATAGAATCTACAAGAATTGCTACAGCCCCACATTCAGCCGGAAACTACTATATCTACAAGTACTACAATCAACAACCATCTCCTACAAGCAGCAACTACCTACAAGAATCGACGAGTCTACAAGCAACTACAGAGAGTGGAGAGAGACGGACACACCCGTCTAATGCTTCATCAGCGCATTCCGCAGTCACAAGGTCGACGCGTCAACACTGCCACCCGACACCGCGCTGCCACAGACAGAAACGTCTCGCATCTCTCCACGGTCAAGATTTCTACGTAGCGTTCTACATGGGCCTGACTCCAACTACACTTCTACAGCACTGCATCTCGTCATGGCAGAACGTAACACCTCTGCTAGCAACACAGATCATCTCGTCATGGGCCAGCGCAACACAGATACCCCTCCCGCTACACAGCAACACAGCAACCAGACAACACCACCTCCTGCCTGCCGAGCATTCCGCTGACACAGACCAACACCATACCGCCCTCACAAAAATGCTGACTTGACACTACCCTAACCCAGTGTCACTCACTACTACCACTACCAGCCGTTCCTCAGCTACGGACTTGAGCGCGTGCATCACCACACAAATGTCTGAGTATTTTATTCATAATTGTTATTTGTGTCTTAATATGTTATTATTTTTTCTTTTTCTTAGATTTCTTCTTTGACAGAATGTGTATATCTCCGGTGACTGTACTACATCCGTCATCCTGGCACTCATCCACGCTGTGTTCATCCTTCACTCACCTGGACCTCACCTATCATACACCAATACGAGTAGCTACCAGCTAAGTAATTGTTTTATAGTTTTAGGTGAGCAGGTACATTTTGAGTTAACACAGTGATTTCACATACACGGACAATTTCAACGTTAGAAATACTATAGTGCTATTTTTAACATACATTTACGTTTATATTACGATGGCTACGATGAGTATTCTGTTCAGACACCGTCAGGACACTTATTCAAAATTTTTAGATCACGGTATTCCACACTATTTTTTTTCAACAGTAGCTAATGCATATATTACAATTCCTGGAGACATAACTCTTACGAGTGCACATTTACTACTGAATTACCACTTTATGAGTGCACCTTTACTACTACTGTACTACTTTATGAGTTCATATTTACTACTGCACCAGTGCAAACTCCTGAGATTGACATAAATGCTTTTAACTAGCGTGCCCGAGCGAGCAATGTCAGTCACTGTTCACAGTTCATTTACCGATTCCTGAACCCGATTCCTGTAATGTTCTCTGTTTTTCGTGATTGTTTAGTTTGAGACGTCTTACTACATACACGGTCGCGAATAACTTTTCGAGTAACTAGAGGATTAGATACAGATGATACTCTACCAAACACTAATTTTGATACACAGGACACACCTGTAGTTAATGATGACACACACACTGCTACAAATGATTACCGTCACAAATTGCGATCACACACGCAGAAACAGTAGTGTCATTCCATTCCATACCATTCCATATCATTACATTTTATATCAGTTCACCTGATTATTTTACAATTACCATGTATTCTGAATTTTATTGTGTGTTGTTCTCTTTTTAGAAAATGTCTACACAACACACCAAGCCAATGTTATATACACTCTTGAAAATTACGTTACATTGATGTTTTACGAATATTTTTGGTTTAGCTACATATTATTCTGACCAACTATAGAAAAGAATATAATTGCATTTTACCTTGTAACTCTAGCACGATAGAAACACTAATGTATGACAGATAACTCTTCACATTAGAATACTATTATATTAGAGTTAAAGTTGCACCACAGTGCATAGCATTATATAATTATTTACTTACATTCCACAATTCAAGGAGTTATTTCGCACGTATTGTTGCATGATCACATTATTGACTTACTTTCCTCAATGAAAGGAATTATTACACACTTATCATTGCACGACATTATTTACTTACATTCCTCATTTAAAGGAATTCTTACGCACTTAATGTTGAAATACATTAATTACTTGCATGACATTGTTATGTGTTAACATACATACTAACTCACTTATTGTTACCATACATTATTTACTTGCATGAAATACTAACACACTTATTTGTTGCATAAATTACATATTTTTCCTTGAATTAATTCCTTACGTATTAACTGCATGATAACATAACTGCATGCATAACTTAGTATACATGAATTACATTCACTACAGGAATGATTTACTTACGTTATTCCTGTTGTACCACGATCACTACTTGAATGATAGGATTGTGTACTTACTAACATATTAAACTAGGTACTATATGCATGACAAGCAGTTACTCTATAACTCTTTACACATCTGCATGATGTACGTGACGTACGATCACACATATCTTTGAACTACATTCTGCTCACATTTATTGCCTATGTACAACTAACTAACCATGTATCATTACTTACTAACAAATTCAAACTCGCAGAGAAGTTACGAATGACTACTTGTCTTAATACAGACCTCAGAAAATATTGATTGACACAGATAACCTTATCTCTCATAACATTGTTCGCCAATGTCGAATAATATTCAGTCAGTTTCTCTGCCAGTCATTTTTACACTCGCTGATGTCAATTTATTTTCCACAATAACTTTGCATTATTTTAATTTATGAATGATGTTTGGCAAACTTTGCTTTGCCTACACACAATGCAACCACATTAATGTGTATCCAGCGATGTTTCTACCTATGTTAATTATCCATTTTGACTATTACTTATTTACATATTACTAGGTTACTTACACCACAGTTACCCACACTGGTACACTGATACACCCACACAGATTGTATCAGGCGAGGTCTCGTCAATTTTTCCTTATATGTCTACAGTCCATTACATTCTTTTACTGACACAGTACTATTACTAGTAGGTACATATATTGTTATACTATGCACACAGCAGCAGCTCTACAGTCAGACGAGCCTTCGTCATTACTTGACTCATTCAGGGTTTTTAACGTTTACTTGAAGATTTAAGTTTACAATTTCTTTACTTGAAATTTTAAGTTTTCAATTTTTCCCTGTTATTTTCACAGCTACCTTAGCTGACAGTTGAGTTTGCTAGCTACAGTCTACGGTACACGTACACTTGCTACACCTTACACTTAACATTTATTAACAGTGATATTTGCACATTATGGATTTACCCACACTAGTACTGACACATATATGTATATAATTTTACTCGGCCATGTCATTTTCTTTGATGTTCAACATCATGTAATCCATTGTTTTCTGTGTATTTAGCTCAGAGTTTACTCACTTTTAGCGATAGGAATTATGCTTTGGGAAGTTTATAGTTTATATTTTATATATATATTTAGCCTTTAGTTAGGTGTACCATTTGTTATTCCCTAGCTAATTCTTATGTGCCTAATTTGAGGACAAATTATATAGCGGCCCGAGCAATGTCAGTCAGTTATCACTCCTAACATATATATTAACTTGCATAACTATTATTATTGAATTACAACTATTATCACACAAGTGTAACAAGTACTACAACTACCATACATTATATTTTCATGTACTTAACATCAAAAGAATCAGTGTATTTTTAGAAACATTATAAACATATAATTATATATCTATGTAAAGTATATATAATTATACGTTTATCTTTTCCTGCTATCTTTCGTCCGTGGGAACCATGTCTAGCTTGCATTCACAACGCTTGATCCAAGTAGGCCAAAGGACTGTTGTATGGAATCAGCATTGTGCAGTGTTTTAAACCCATTATTCCCAAATATCAAAAAGGAGACAACAACACTTCCACCGAGGATAGAAAAGGAACAGAAGCCAGGGAGGAGGAGAAGACCTCGGACATCGACGCTACAAACACGCTCTGCTCACTCGCCCCATCCGACACTCCTGGCTGTGCTCAAGAAAATTCATTGTACTTGGTTGTAATCTCTACGCTCCTTACAGGACTCTAAATAAATGTGTACAAAGCTGGAAGTACCAATTTAACTCATACCAGATAAGTCTCTACAATATACCGACTTATAAATGGTGCCATACGCGGTGGTAATATAACGACTTATATATATATATGTATATATGTATATATGTATATATATATGTATATATGTATATATGTATAATATATATAGTATATGTATGTTATATATGTATATTATGTATATATATATATATATGTACAATAATATATATATTTATATATATATATATATATATATATATGTATATTATATATGTATAATATATATATTATATATATTATTATATGTATATATGTTATATATTATACTATATTATTATATATATATTATATATAGTTATATATATATTATATGTATAAATGTATATATGTATAATATATTATATATATATATATATATATTATATATATATAAATTATGTATATTATTTATATATATATAATATATATATTATTATATATATATATATATATATATATATATATATATATATATATATATGTATATATGTATAGTATATATGTATATGTATATGTATATGTATATATGTATATGTATATATATATATTTAATATATATATGTATATATATATATATATTATGTATATATATATATATTATATATATATGTATATATATATACATATATGTATATATATATACTATATATATATGGTATATAAATATGTATATATATATATGTATATATATATATGTATATTATATGTATATGCATATGTATATATATATATATGTATATGTATACATATATATATATATATATATATATATATATATATTATATATTATATATATATATATATGTATATATACATATATATATTGTATATATATGTATATGTATATGTATATATTATATTATAGTATATATATATATATATACTTATATATGTATATATCATTATGTATATAATATATTATATTATATATATTAATATTATATATATATGTATATATGTATATATATTATATATGTATATATGTATATATTATATATTCTTATATATGTATATGTATATATCTATATGTATTATTAATATATATTCATTAATTTATATATAATATATATATCTATAGTATACTAATATATTTCTATATATAATCTATATATATTATTTAACTTATATATATATATATTATATAATATATATATATATATAATATACTATAATATGTATATATACATATATTAATATATTATATGTATATATATATGTATATATATTAAATATATATACTAGCCGCAAAGCCGCCTCCGGGCGGACATTTTGGCTAGCTCCTGCGGAGGGCTATTGGTGGGCCT
Source organism: Chionoecetes opilio (assembly GCA_016584305.1). NCBI lineage: Eukaryota > Metazoa > Arthropoda > Malacostraca > Decapoda > Majidae > Chionoecetes > Chionoecetes opilio. The sequence continues at coordinate 592,894 of JACEEZ010024581.1, forward strand.
CGGCCCACCACCTGTGTTTGGTGGGCCTTCGGCCCACCAAACATGACCTCCAGATAGCCCCTTCTAACTTTCTGAATCATGATGTAAAAATGTATGTTTCTCCCCACCCATTACCCATCACCCCCCACCCATTCACTCACCCATTACCCATCACCACACACCCATTCACTCACCCATTACCCATCACCCCCACCCATTCACTCACCCATTACCCATCACCACACACCCATCACTCACCCATTACCCATCATCACACACCCATTCACTCACCCATTACCCATCACCCCCCACCCATTCACTCACCCCATTACCCATCACCCCTCACCCATTCACTCACCCATTACCCATCACCACACACCCATTCACTCACCCATTACCCATCACCCCCACCCATTCACTCACCCATTACCCATCACCCCCCACCCATTCACTCACCCATTACCCATCACCACACACCCATTCACTCACCCATTACCCATCACCACACACCCATTCACTCACCCATTACCCATCACCCCCCACCCATTCACTCACCCATTACCCATCACCCCCCACCCATTCACTCACCCATTACCCATCACCACACACCCATTCACTCACCCATTACCCATCACCCCCCACCCATTCACTCACCCATTACCCATCACCCCCCACCCATTCACTCACCCATTACCCATCACCACACACCCATTCACTCACCCATTACCCATCACCACACACCCATTCACTCACCCATTACCCATCCCCCCCACCCATTCACTCACCCCCACCCATTCATTCACCCATTACCCATCACCACACACCCATTCACTCACCCATTACCCATCACCCCCCACCCATTCACTCACCCATTACCCATCACCACACACCCATTCACTCACCCATTACCCATCACCCCCCACCCATTCACTCACCCATTACCCATCACCCCCCACCCATTCACTCACCCATTACCCATCACCACACACCCATTCACTCACCCATTACCCATCACCCCCCACCCATTCACTCACCCATTACCCATCACCCCCCACCCATTCACTCACCCATTACCCATCACCACACACCCATTCACTCACCCATTACCCTCACCCCCCACCCATTCACTTACCCATTACCCATCACCCCCCACCCATTCACTCACCCATTACCCATCACCACACACCCATTCACTCACCCATTACCCATCACCACACACCCATTCACTCACCCATTACCCATCACCCCCCACCCATTCACTCACCCCCACCCATTCATTCACCCATTACCCATCACCACACACCCATTCACTCACCCATTACCCATCACCCCCCACCCATTCACTCACCCATTACCCATCACCACACACCCATTCACTCACCCATTACCCATCACCCCCCACCCATTCACTCACCCATTACCCATCACCACGCCTGGACATGCCTTTGTTGATCAAGTCAATATTAGTAAGTATTCCCCTCAACGCCCGTTTTTTTTGCCTTTGTTAGTAAACGGACTGCTTTTCGTAAACAGACACTTGCCTTCGCAACACCGGTCTAGCCCGCCTCGCGAAAACAGCGTCCGGCCCGGCCCATTCGAAACCGGTCTAGAACTGTCGCGAAAACGCGCCTTTCCATCATTCAAAAGTTTCAGCTGGTGGGTAAAAGTGTCCTATCCTTGTAAAAGTTTTGTTACAAAGCATCTATGTCTCCTAGCACTGCAGAAAAATCTACTAAATCCGCGTTACAGTTTTCTAATGTTGTGTAAAAGTCTCCTAAATGGGCCCCAGACATAACTACGTCATGGTTTGTTTACATCGGTACATTGTGGGGATAAAGCGGGGTCGCCGCGGGTGGACCTACGAAGGGAAAGCTACGGCGATGGAAGAATTTCGAGTTATTTTGCGCGAAATTGATATTCCAGGTGCTATATTACTGTGCTCTGTTCTCGCTGACAACACTATAGAGAAGACCTGAGGTAATGGCTGATATGCAGAGGCTTCTAAACCAAGAAAACAGTCATAACAGAGCCTCGTCAATAGGTAAGCAGCTGGTAGGTACGTAATTTTCCCCCAAACCACTTGCTTACTTCTTTAATGAGACTCTGCGGGTGACTTTTTTTCCGGGTTTTTGAACCTTTGCTATCAACCATCACCTCGGTCTTCTCTATGCTTCAGCAACGGAAATTACACCTGTAATATCAATTTCGCCCAAAACAACCCCAAATTTTTTTGGAGTGTGTAGGGTTGTGTTTTGGAGGGGAAAGTATGTATCCCATAACTAAAAAAAAAGGGTTTTTAAACCCTTGTGATTATAAAACCCTAACCAAACTGACCTTTACCTAACCTAACGGTAACCAAACCCTAACCATTCCCGGGTGGGCGAGTTTTCCCTTTTTAATGTAGGGACAGCATTTCGGTAGATGGGAGTAAAGGGTACCATGGGGCAAGGAGGGGTAATTCCCGGGGTTTTGCAACTTGTTTAGGGAGGGAGAAAATAAGATAAAAAAAAACAAAATCAAACCTACCTTTAAACCGTCGGCGATTTTTTCCCGATTTTTTAAAGGGGATATAATATCGGTAGACGACAGTACCCCAGGTCCCATGGGAAAGGGATGGGTAATTCACCGGGGTTTTATGCAACTTGTTTAGGTTTTGGAGTAATAAGATAAATCAAAGCAAAATCAAACCCCAACCATTCCCGTCGGCGAGTTTTCCCGTTTTTGTGTGGGGATAAAAATATCGGTAAAACGACAGTCCCCGGTTTACTATGAGGCAAGGAGGGGAAAGGGTCACGGTGGTTTTGAAACTTTTTTAATGGAGGGAAGAAAATAAAATAAATCAAAAGCCCTTTTTGGTGTGTTGGTATAGACTCAAGAGTATTCATTGGCTCGTCAAGTATCATTTAAAACCATAATGTACCACTACTTATTTTTAGGAAAACAACAAAAGGAACTAAATTAATAAGGTATTTTAATCCATCATAACCATGAATATGAAAACCCCACAAAGAAAAAATACGACATAAAAAAAATTTAAGTTTTTTTGGGTGAAATTGATATTCCGGGTGCTATATTTCCCTGCTCGCTGCCCAACATAGAAAAAAGGGAAACCTGGGGTTTGTTTGGTTGATGTCCCAAAGGTTTTAAACCGGGAAAACGCCCCACAGCAAAAGTCTCATTAAGAATTAACAATTGGTGGGGAACAATTACGAAACCTACCCTTTGCCCCCCTTTTTGAGGGAGGTTTCTGTTGGACTTTTGTTTTTTGGTTTAGAAAGCCTCGGGGGCCCCCTCGCCATTACCTCAGATCTTTCTATAGTTTGTAAAAAAGCGAGAACAGAGCACAGTTTTATAGAAATTTGGGAATATAAATTTCGCCAAAATAACCCCAAAATTTTTCCCCCATCGCCTTTTTTTTTTCCCCTTCTAGGTCCACCCGGGGGCCCGAACCCCCCCTTTCCCCACAATGCCCGATGTAAAAAAACCCGGGGACGAGTTATGGGTAGGGCCCAATCCCCAGGGACAAGTTTTCTAAACCTTGAGGATATACACAAAAAAAGGTTTTCCCAAACTACACACATTTATTGGTCGACGGGCACGGCCAACCTAACAACTGCGGGTCCCATTTACTCACTCCCCCTCACAAAAGGGGCCGGGCGCCATAGGGGAAGATCCGTATTTTCTAAAAGGAAGGGTTATTTAAAATTTAACTTGCCTTTTTTTAACGCTCACGATGGTACTCCCCCCTTGACTTACCACTGTCCCCTTGTATAAACTGGGGAAAAAAACTTTTTTGGTAACGGGCCCGGGGTTTAAAGGTCACGGGGTTTTAGATTACCGTTATGGGGTGCCCCTGGGCCTACAAAAGTGAATGGGGCAGCGAAAGGGAAAAACAAAACCCGGAAAAAACAAAACTTATTGTTTCAATTTTTAGACATTTCCTCGAAAATCTCGGGGAATGGAACAGCGAAAAGGGGAACAAAATATGTAGGATAAAAAAAAAACTTAGTTAAAACTTTTTGGACTTTTTCTTAAAATCTACACATAATTGAAATCTTTTCAAAAAATTTTGTCTAAAAACTACGAAAACAACTTTTTTTTTCCCCCCACAGTTTGCCTTTTTTCGGCATTTAAAACATAAGAACATAAGAAAAAAAGGAAGCAAACAAAGGCCGCGAGGCCTCCACGGGGATTTCCCTGTGAACTTTTCCCCAAAGGGCATCCCCTCCACAGTAAACTTCCCCAAACCATACCATTTTTCTCTCATTTTTTCAAAAACTATAGTTAGTTATGTACTGTCATGAACCCACACTTTAAAAACACTGCCCCCTTTTTTTCCCCCACCCCATTACCCCCCACAACACACACTCCCACCCTTTACGGCTACACCATCACGTCCACATAACCAAACCACTTAAAAGGGTAATTTTTCAACGTGGGGGGGGAAAATTTGGGCCCTTCTTTGTCATAAATGCTTTTTACAAAATCACACTTGAACTTCCCCCCAACCCAGGGGTGTTAAAAGGGGGGTTGCCCTCTCGTAATTAAATTTGAACAAACTTTTTCCCACACTCCTTTAAATTCATATTTTTCCCAACACCACTGTGTGACAGCATTGTGGTGGTGAGAGAAGACTTATAAGTGAATTTTTTTTCACAGTTTGAAACATTCATATTTTTAACACCACTGTGTATCAGGGTGTTGTAGTGAGGGAAGATTTTTTTAGTATCTTTTCCCACATTTTTTGACTTCAAAATTTCTAACACCAAGGGGCGTTTTGGGTTTTGTGTGATGAGGTTATTCTTTTGAGTAAACCCTTTTTCCCCCACTCTAGACATTCAAATAAATTTTAACCCCCACTGTGTGTCAGGGGGTTTTTCTAGTGAGGTTTTTCCTTTATTTTAAATCTCTTCCCACACTCTAGCCCTTTATAATCTTTAACCCCCACTGTGGGTCCCCGGGCGGGTGTTTTTTAGTAAGACCCTTTTGAGTTAAAAACTTTTCCCACCTCTAGACATTCAAAAATTTTTTTGCACCATTTTGTTTTAACTGGCTCATAACTTACCTTGTCTGTTAAAAAGCTCACAATGAATTTGGGACTCAAATTTTCCCCCCTTTCCCTTTTTGGATGGAGTGCCCGGGCCCCCGGGGTGAAATTCCCTTTTTCATCACCCCTGTGCCTCCCCCCCCCCTGAGGCACTCTGCTTTCTTTCCCGGCCGCTCATGCTGCTGCCCGGCCCCCCAGCCTCCTTGCACAATAAACCCGCATACAAAGATTGTTGGTCCGCCCCCAACCCTCCCGGGGAAGGGTGCAAACGAAACTGGTTATTTCTTTTGCTGAGCATCCGGCTTGGGCTCTGACCTGAGCAACCCGCAACAGTTGTGACAGTCCCCGGGCACCAAAAAGCCATGGCTGCCTTAACATTCTACCCCTATAGCTTACGGGGCCGACCCCTGCTCACTGCTCACTCACACCACACTTGGCAAAAAACTTCCTATCCCTCTTCCTTCGCCACCTTTTTATTTTCCATATACTTTACAGTAAAAAAACCCCTGCCTACTCCCATGAGTGGGGGACCAAATTTCCCGCAGCTCAGCAGGGAAAGAAAAACCTTTTCTTATTTCACCTCCACTAAGTCCGGCCCGTCCCCCAAACTTTAGGGACTCTCTACACCACCCAAAGGGGAAATAGTTTTGTTATCCCTTTGGGGATAAAGTTAATAGCGAGGCTAGAGATTGGGAGCAGGGAAAAAAAACAGGTACCAAATTCTGTATTGTTTAAGTGGAGAGAGATTTTCAAGACAGCCGATAAACCGAGTAAGGGCCCCTGAAAAAAAAGAGGAAGATATTTGAAAACATTTTAAAAACGTATTGTTGAATTTGGGTTTTGAGACCCTGGGCAATGATGAAAAAGTTTTTACCTACTACGGTCTTTCCTTCTTCCTTTAAAAACCCCGACCCAGGGGAAATCTCACTAAACCCAACCCTTTTCCTTTTGGTTTAAAATTTTCGCCCGCCCCATCAAACGGTCAAACCGTGACCCAAAATTTTAGAAAAGGGTAGGGGCTCATGATCTGGGGAAAGGGGTTTCCCTTTTGTTTTTTATATCTGGCTTTTAAAGACCCCTTTTTTTAGGGGCATATCATAGAGCAATATGATAGCTTGGGAACCCCCACCCCTGCCAGCCACGGGGAGGGATCTTGAAGTTTCGGGAACTACCTCTAACCTCGTGTAGGTTTTAAAGGCCCCTTGTTCTTGTCCTTAAATTTTTTTATGTTTCTTATGTTTTTTATGTAATTTTTGAACACGTGAAAAGTCCCACAGGTTCAACAACAAGGTCCCGCCGCCCCGCTGTAAAGAGTGAAAAAATTTTCTTGTAAAGTCCCCTTTTTTCCTTCACTACTGTCTTTTAAAAAATTGGGGGCAGCTGATGTGTAGTGTTATTTTTACTCCTGAAGGACTGGTGCAGGTATGTGGTGATGGTGGTGGTGGCAGGAACATGAACATGGTGTATTGTATCCAGTGGTGGATTAAGGGTTTATTGGGCCCAGGCCATAGATCCAAAGACAGGTTGCTTTAGGTATGTTACTAACAACATACCTCTATTTCTACACCCCGGTTCTGTTAGAGAGGGAGAATTACGCGCCCCCAAGAGTCTGGTGAAGTCTTTGCAACTACAGAGCTAGACTGCAACGAATGGAGGACAGCAAATGGGCAAGCAAGGTTTGGGACTGGAATATGTATGGGAAGTGGATGAAAGACTCAGTAAAAGTGGAAAGATGGACAGGTGAACTGGGAATGTTTGTGACAGGAGTGATGAGACATGGGAGTATGGCTGTATGCAAAAAGGAAATCAATAGGAGAGTGGAAGAGAAAGGGAAAGAAGAATGGCTGAGGGGAATGAGTGAGAAATCAACACTGGAATGGTACAGGAGAAAGGACCAGCCACGGTATGAAAGGTTCTATGATGGTGGCTATGGAGGGGACCTACTCTTCAGAGCCAGGACAAAGTCGCTGGAGGTAAATAGTCGTATGTACAGATGGAAGAATGATGGCAGCAAGGTGTGTGAGATGTGTGTGACAGGAGTGGATGAAACCGTGGAGCACTTGATGCTGGAATGTGAACGGTATGAGTATGCTAGAACACAGATGTTGGAGGTAGTGGTAGGAGAGGTCGGAGTGGAAGAATGGCGAGAGATGAGAGACAGGAGAGTGGAGATGGAGTACCTGCTGGGGTTGTGTGCTGAGTGGAGGAGTGACAGTCGTGTGATTGAGAGTGTAAAAGAATTCTTGGAGAACTCTTGGAGAGCACGTAGGAGAGAGCATGAGAGGCAGGGGGCCCCTCAGTGATGGGGGACCCCGTATGAATGTGATGCAGAGAGAGGAAGGAGGGGAAAAAGAAATCCCTAGTTTTGCTTCCCCCTTTTGCTTCTCTCCCAACAGATTACATGTGTGGGAGAACGCCGGACCAAAGGCTTCACTGACAGCATCTGCTGGGTGACTCCCAAATCAAGATCAAGATCAAGATCAACTGTAAAGAGGTAGTTATAACTATGCTATCAAGCAGGCAGAGAGTTTCTATGAATAATACACATAACACTGAAATATAAATGTCTCTTTTGTAGATGTGTGGAGCTTGGCAATTTTGGATACATTTTTTTATCACAGTAATCCTCAGATTTTTTAACGAGGCTTTATTTTTTATACATTTAGATTTTTTTTCTTTCTTTCCAAGGAATCTTTTAATTTATTTAAAGGCCTGAATCCTTTGCGTCCACATGTGTGTCACCCGGCGTTCCCTTGATGCTCACACACAATCGTAACTCAACAGTGAGGGGATGAATGGTACCCATAGATCAATGCTTATTGCTGTCACCGTCACCACTGGCTTCACTCTCATTCTTCTGAGACATGTTAGGATCATTAATTAAATATCTATAAAACCACAATTTGTATTTACACAGTTTTTTTATTAAGGACATGTTAGGATCATTAATTAAATATCTATAAAACCATAATTTGTATTTACTTAGTTTTTTTACTGAACTGTGATATTCTGTAACTTGTAGCTTATATGTAAGTAGGGGAAGTGCCTGTAGTTATAAAAGTTATAACATATTCACTTTCAGATTATAGTGCTGTAAAGGATGTCACTCCAGCTCGCCCAAAGTTAACCGTGGGAGTAGAGGGAGTGCTGCCTCTGCCCTGCCTGCTGGTGATGCATGCAGACAGCGGCAGGTGAGAGGCGGGTCGGTGGGGCAACATGGCGGCGACGTGCATCATGAAGCAGGTTGAGGAGCGCCACGTGGCCAATGAGATCACAAAGTGCGTCTGGTCGCCCAAGATGGATCTGGGGGCGCATTTTCGAACACTGCTAAGATGATCTTAGGGGACTAAGAACATCTTAGTGCTAGTTGGACATTTTCGAAAGCAAATTTCGCTCCGCCTAGGACGGCGGAGCGAGTGTAGGTTAAGCAAGGGTTGGGGTCGCCTAAGCCCGCAATTTTCTCCGTCACCACAACAACAATGGTTATATTATTGATTATATATTATAGATTTTAGACTATATATAGTATATTAGGCTGTATAATACAATATATATATATATATATATATATATATATATATATATATATATATATATATATATATATATATATATATATATCTATATATATATTATAGAGGACTATACTCTTGAGGGTAGACCCGCGCGGCGGCTCTGTTGGTAGTAGGCCAACTACCGCGCAGCACAATTCAGAAGTGTTTTAAGCTCAAAATATATAACTTTCACTTAAGATATTGAGCTGAAATTTTTACCATGGTATCTTCAGACTGTATTTATTTGATTACTGAAGCTTTTAGTCGAAAAGATTAGTTAACTAGATGTGAGTCAAGAGAATGCAACGAAGTTAACATTCACATTCATAAGGCTACTTGGGAACATATATTTGTTAAACTTCAAAATAAGATGTTTTACTGAAATTTTAACCATAGCTTTCCTAAATTATATATATATATATATATATATATATATATATATATATATATATATATATATATATATATATATATATATATATATATATTTTTTTTTTTTTTTTTTTTTTTTTTGTATAAATTGAAACATCTATTAAAAAATATATTTTAATGAAACCTCAACCATACAATGTTGACTAGATATTTTTTGACACCTCACAGACACTTCACAGACACCTCACAGACACTGACTGACACCTCAGAGACACCTCACAGGCACCTCAGACACTGACAGACACTGACTGACACCTCAGAGACACTGACAGGCACCTCAGACACTGACTGACACCTCAGAGACACTGACTGACACCTCAGAGACACCTCACAGGCACCTCAGACACTGACTGACACCTCAGAGACACTGACAGGCACCGCACAGGCACCTCAGACACTGACTGACACCTCAGAGACACTGACAGGCACCTCACAGGCACCTCAGACACTGACTGACACCTCAGAGACACTGACAGGCACCTCACAGGCACCTCAGACACTGACTGACGCCTCAGAGACACTGACAGACACCTCAGACACTGACTGACACCTCAGAGACACTGACAGGCACCTCACAGGCACCTCAGACACTGACTGACACCTCAGAGACACTTAGACACTGACTGACACCTCAGAGACACTGACAGGCACCTCAGACACTGACTGACACCTCAGAGACACTGACAGGCACCTCACAGGCACCTCAGACACTGACTGACACCTCACAGGCACCTCAGACACTGACTGACACCTCACAGGCACCTCAGACACTGACTGACACCTCAGACACTGACAGACACCTCAGACACTGACTGACACCTCAGAGACACTGACAGGCACCTCAGACACTGACAGGCACCTCACAGACACTGACTGGCACCTCACAGGCACCTCAGACACTGACTGACACCTCAGAGACACTGACTGACACCTCACAGACACTGACAGACACATCAAACACTGACTGACACCTCAGAGGCACCTCAGACACTGACAGGCACCTCAGACACTGACTGACACCTCACAGACACTGACTGACACCTCACAGGCACCTCAGACACTGACAGACACCTCACAGGCACCTCAGACACTGACTGACACCTCACAGACACTGACAGGCACCTCAGACACTGACTGACACCTCACAGACACCTCAGACACTGACAGGCACCTCACAGGCACCTCAGACACTGACTGACACCTCACAGGCACCTCAGACACTGACTGACACCTCACAGGCACCTCAGACACTGACTGACACCTCACAGGCACCTCAGACACTGACTGACACCTCACAGGCACCTCAGACACTGACAGGCACCTCAGACACCTCACAGGCACCTCAGACCTGACTGACACCTCACAGGCACCTCAGACACTGACTGACACCTCACAGGCACCTCAGACACTGACAGACACCTCACAGGCACCTCAGACACTGACTGACACCTCACAGGCACCTCAGACACTGACAGACACCTCACAGGCACCTCAGACACTGACAGACACCTCACAGGCACCTCAGACACTGACTGACACCTCACAGACACCTCAGACACTGACTGACACTCACAGGCACCTCAGACACTGACTGACACCTCACAGGCACCTCAGACACTGACAAACACCTCAGACACTGACTGACACCTCACAGGCACCTCAGACACCTCAGACACTGACTGACACCTCACAGGCATCTCAGACACTGACTGACACCTCACAGGCACCTCAGACACTGACAGACACCTCACAGGCACCTCAGACACTGACAGACACCTCACAGACACCTCAGACACTGACTGACTGACACCTCACAGGCACCTCAGACACTGACTGACACCTCACAGGCACCTCAGACACCGACTGACACCTCACAGGCACCTCAGACACCTCACAGGCACCTCAGACACTGACTGACACCTCACTGACACCTCACAGGCACCTCAGACACTGACAGACACCTCACAGACACTGACAGACACCTCAAAGACACTGTACGGTACGGTAGCTATGTTATATATAAAAAAAAACTTTTGCGGATCATCAGAGGGATTGCGTTTAAACAGTCACTGTTTGCTCCCTACTCCTTCTTCCCCTGTAACTTCTGTTTCTTCCTGGTGTCCCTCGCTCTTCTCTCCTCACCACTGGGCTCCCTGCTTCTCCTCTTGCCCTTGTGTACAGAACTGGCCGCGTCCTTGGCAAGGTTGCTGCCAAAGCAGTTGAATAGTGTCTCTGTCACCATTGGCAGCACGTATTCCTCCAAGAGGTGCCCACTGTCACATCTGTATTCGCTCACTTCATAGTATTCACCCACAAACCTCTTCACAAGGACTTGAAAAACTCTTAGTGCACTGTCATTAGAAAAAAAAATTCCCCTCCTCAGTGGGTCATTAATGATGTGCCTCCAGACCTGACAGACACCTAAAGTGAGGTTGACGCCCATTTCAGTGGGGCGCTTGAGGCCTCCCCTGTTCAAGGTCCTAGTCATGACCAAGAATTCGTCTGTGCACCTGTTTTCCTCTTCCAATTCAACGCTAGCGTGCAGCTCGAATCCATCCTTGTCCACCATGACGGTAATGCAGTCGTCGCACCTTGACATCCTGGTCACTTTGTGGCCAAGGTAACCAGATATGTGGCCCAGGGCTGCCTTAGCCATGTCAGGTGGTTCGTAGACATGCTCGTCATCACATTGTGTAGTATTGACGAGGCTCTCGTACAAGGACTCGGCCATCTCCTCGTCGGCATCCTTGTCAAACTGTCTGGCAGCTGACAACTCCCTGGTTAAAGAAAGAATAAAACGTTAAGTTACCAGTGACAAAAAAAGTAATAATAAACTAATAAAAATAAATATAAAAAAAAAAAGATAAAAATAAAATGTAAAAAGGTTGATAATGATTCTACATTTTCATGTACGTATTCTATTTAGCTAATTTTCTAAACATTTTACGTCATAATTACTTGCGTCTCTCTCTCTCTCTCTCTCTCTCTCTCTCTCTCTCTCTCTCTCTCTCTCTCTCTCTCTCTCTCTCTCTCTCTCCCTTCTCCTTCTAATCTTACTTTATCTCCTCCTTTCCTAGCTCCTAAATCTCTTTTCCTCCCATTCCTCTCCTCTCTTCCTCAAACTCCTCTTTCGCTTCCACCTACTAATATTTCTTTCTCCTTTCATTATCCTCTCTCTCTCTTCTCTCTCTCTCTCTCTCTCTTCTCTCTCTCTCTCTCTCTCTCTCTCTCTCTCTCTCTCTCTCTCTCTCTTTCCTTCCTTTCCGTCACTTCATGCTTGCGTGACCTTGAAAGACGTGCGTCTCTGTGGAGGCAAAGATTCGGAGCCTCCAATGGGCCCCAGACATAACTACGTCACGGTTTGTTTACATCGGTGCATTGTGGGGATAAGGCGGGGTCGCCGCGGGCGGACCTACGAAGTGAAAACTACGGCGATGGAAGAATTTAGAGTTATTTTGCGCGAAATTGATATTCCAGGTGCTATATTACTGTGCTCTGTTCTCGCTGACAACACTATAGGGTAATTATGGAGGAGAGTTTCACGTTCGTTTTCAGGGGACACCACTACTTTTTCTTGGCCTACAATAGGTGCTTGTTCTAATGGTGCTAGTTTTATTTGCGCAAACCAAAAAAAAATGAAAAAAAATATGAAACCTAACCTAACCTTGTTTAAATGAAACCTAACCTAACCTAACCTAACCTAACCTAACCCAACCTAACCTAACCTAACCTAACCTAACCTTACAGGTTTTTAAGAAACCTAACCTAATCTTAACCACAAGGTATACAATTTTTTTTTTTTTTTTTTGGTTTGCGCAAATAAAACTAGCACCATTAGAACAAGCACCTATTGTAGGCCACGAAAAAGTAGTTTAGAGAAGACCTGAGGTAATGGCTGATGTGCAGAGGCTTCTAAACCAAGAAAACAGAGTCATAACAGAGCCTCGTCAAAAGGTAAGCAACTGGTAGGTACGTAATGTGTCCCTACCACTTGCTTACTTCTTAATGAGACTCTGCTGTGACTGTTTTCCTGGTTTAGAAGCCTCTGCACATCAACCATCACCTCAGGTCTTCTCTATGTTGTCAGCGAGCACGGAAATATAGCACCTGGAATATCAATTTCGCCCAAAACAACTCGAAATTTTTTCATCGTCGTAGTCTTCTCTTTGTAGGTTGTACATATTCATGTTTATGATAGTATTAAAATACCTTAATAATTGAGTTCCTTTTGTTGTCTTTTTTCATAATAAGTAGGGTATTATTCTAGTGTTTGCCCATATCCCCCTCCCACAAACAAGCTTGGGGACCTGGGGGAATGCGGGATTTTTGGCTGGGGTACAAAATATGCGTCGCACCACATAGTTTTTTGAGTTAGGGGTTTTTGTAAAAATTGCCTAGATCTAGGGAAAATTTATTGGATTTCTTCTGAGTCCAGAGACGTGTGAACCTGACGATCCTCAAGAATGATGACCGAAGTGTCGAGAACACCCCCAACCCCCCCCCTAGGAGGTTAGGTTATATTTGGTTAGGTTAAGGTAGGTTATATTTGGTTAGGTTAGGTTTGGTTAGATTTGGTTTGGTTAGATTTGGTTTGGTTAGATTTGGTTAGATTAGATTTGGTTAGGTTATTTTTGGGTTAGGTTAGCTTAGGTTATTTTGGTTAGGTTAATTTTGGTTAGGCAAATTTCTCTAGATATAAGGTAATTACCCTAGATCTGGGGAATTTTACCACCAATACACAACTATTAAATAATGTGTTTTCCGACGCATAATTTGTTCCCCACCCGAAACCCCGCATTCCCACAGGTCTCTAAACTTGTTTGGTAAACTTGGGGGAAGTGGGAGCGTATGGGCAAACACTATAATTTATGTGTGGGGTTTAATATTTAATGTGGGGTTTTCGGGTGGGGAACAAATTATGCGTCGGAAACACATAATTTAAGAGTTGTGTATGGGTGGTAAAAATTCCCTAGATCTAGGATAATTACCTTATATCTAGAGAAATTTGCCTAACCAAAATTAACCTAACCTAACCAAATATAACCTAAGCTAACCTAACCAAATCTAATCAAACCTAACCTAACCAAATCTAAACCTAACCAAATATACCTGCCCTAACCTAACCAATTTAACCTAACCTCCTAGCGGGGGGGGGTTGGGGGGTTCTCGACACTTCGGTCATCATTCTGTGAGGATCGTCAGGTTCACACGTCTCTGGACTCAGAAGAATCCAATGAATTTTCCCTAGATCTAGGCAATTTTTACAACACCCCTAACTCAATAACTATGTGGTTGCGACGCATATTTTGTACCCCAGCCAAAAATCCCGCATTCCCCAGGTCCCCAAGCTTGTTTTGTGGGAGAGGGGGAGTATGGCAAACGTGCACTAGAATAATACCAGGAATTTTACCCCCCATACACAACTCTTAAATTATGTGTTTCCGACGCATAATTTGTTCCCCACCCGAAAACCCCGCATTCCCACAGGTCCCAAAACTTGTTTGGGGAAGTGGGAAGTATGGGCAAACACTAGAATTTTACCGAATTCCCTAGATCTAGGGTAATTACCTTATATCTAGAGAAATTTGCCTAACCAAAACTAAACTAACCTAACCAAATATAACCTAAGCTAACCTAACCAAATCTAACCAAACCTAAACCCAACCAAATCTAACCTACCCTAACCTTAACCAAATCTAACCTAACCTCCTAGCGGGGGGTTAGGGGGGGTTCTCGACACTTCGGTCATCATTCTTTGAGGATCGTCAGGTTCACACGTCTCTGGACTCAGAAGAAATCCAAAGAAATTTTTCCCCAGATCTAGGCAATGGACCCGTTTACTCACACCTAAAACACGGAGTATTATGAAGCTTTGGGTGCAATATAGGCTACATATCACTGTACTCATATTCTTTTTGCTGAGAAATGCACCATAAATGAAATTATGGCTTTTTTGGGGCCAAAATATCACAACACGGCGGAACGCGCTGTGATTGGTTGTGACGTAGTAAGCGCAAACTCAGATCTCGCCTGATCAGCTGATCGGCTTGTTTGGCTCAGCAGACCGCAGTACCTATCTATGCATTCAATATGTACCAGACAAAAAAAACATATTATGCTTGTTTTGTGCTAATGTGCAAAAACACCACAATTAAAACTCCAGAGAATGTGTTCATAACTATGCCTAAAGACAAGAAAAGGGGAAACAGTGGTGGATGTCTGCAAGGCGTGATTTCTCGATGAAGGAAATTCATACTATTGCTGTGAAGACCATTTTGATGTATTTATGTACTTGTGCATGGATAAGTAACTTGCAAATGATATGTAGCTGTGGGGCTTTAGCTGAGCTGTGATAAGTTGCGGGAGTAGTATGCAGTATGCAAGTCTTTTGAGGTAGGGATGAGACAGGCTGGGTTTTTCATGTTAAGTATACAACACGCAGTGAGTTAGGTAAAATTCTAGAGTCCTTTCCCGCCCTTATTAGAGTGTTTTTTCCCCCAGACCTTCACAGATCCCTTCAGATACCTCTAAACTGTAATTAATAAGTGGGGGGGAATGCCCCCTTCACCCCCCTCCCCTCCTTAACGACCCCCCTGGACCCCTCAAAAAATATAATATGTTTAATATTACTAATCTAACCTCACTATAACCTAACCTAACCTTATCTCACTAATAACCTCATAGCGAGACCCCCATAAAAAAATAATTACTAACCTAACCTTGTAAAATTATAGTTTTATTTTACTATATAACCTAACTAACCTTACTAACTTGCATTACCCCTACTACTGCAAGATGACCAGTAATCCTCCTTCAAGTGATGTAGTAGGTATTCACTGTGTTTGTGAATATGTAGTTGTAGTTTATAGGAAAAAAGTGGATAGACAGAGATAAGTGGCCCGTGACACCAGACAAGTGATGACTACTGGGATCGGCATTCCTTATAGGGAGCTTAAATGAACCTGCAATGACATGTACAGCTAGACAGATAGACGAACTCATAGAGGAACAGGTAGAATGTATGGTTAGTAAGGTTGTAGTGGTGAATAGAGTGACGAAGGGTGTATGTTTTGCTTATGTGGGGAAAGAAAGCCATACATTTCTACCTGTTCCTCTATGAGTTCGTCTATCTGTCTAGCTTTACATGTCATTGCAGGTTCATTTAAGCTCCCTATAAGGAATGGGCCCATCCCAGAAGTCATTACTTGTCAGGTGTCACGGGCCACTTATCTCTGTCTATCCACTTTTTCCTTATAAACTACAACTTACATATTCACAAACACAGTGAATACCTACTACATCACTTGAAGGAGGATTACTGGTCATCTTGCGGTAGTAGGGGTAATGCAAGTTGGTGTATTAGTAGGTAGTACATATAGTAGCGGCCGCTTCACAGCTTTTTGCTCTGTTGTCTTCGCTAGTGACGTCCACAACATGGCGCCAGTCGTTTTAGAGCGATAAATTTTCCTGTACTTAATTGGCTGTATCATCAAAAATACTGTTCACATAGAAAAATCAACATCACTGCCCAACTATATGAGGCTTGAAGATGTCAAATCAATCCTTACCTCAAGTAGAGTAAACGGGTCCATTTTTACAACACCCCTAACTCGAAAACTATGTGGTTGCTACGCATATTTTGTACCCCAGCCAAAAATCCCGCATTCCCTCAGGTTCCCAAGCTTGTTTTGTGGGAGAGGGGGAGTATGGGCAAACACTAGAATAATACCCTACTTATTATGAGGAAAGACAACAAAAGGAACTCAATTAATAAGGTATTTTAATATTATCATAACCGTGAATATGTATACAACCTACAAAGAGAAGACTAAGACGATGAAAAAATTTCGAGTTGTTTTGGGCGAAATTGATATTCCAGGTGTTATATTTCCGTGCTCGCTGACAACATAGAGAAGACCTGAGGTGATGGTTGATGTGCAGAGGCTTCTAAACCAGAAAAACAGTCACAGCAGAGTCTCATTAAGAAGTAAGCAAGTGGTAGGGACACGTTACGTACCTACCAGTTGCTTACCTTTTGACGAGGCTCTGTTATGACTGTTTTCTTGGTTTAGAAGCCTCTGCACATCAGCCATTACCTCAGGTCCTTCTCTATAGTGTTGTCAGCGAGAACAGAGCAAGTTATATAGCACCTGGAATATCAATTTCGCGCAAAATAACTCGAAATTCTTCCATCGCCGTAGTTTTCCCTTCGTAGGTCCATCCGCGGCGACCCCGCCTTATCCCCACAATGCACCGATGTAAACAAACCGTGACGTAGTTATGGGTAGGGTCCATTCTTTTGGCGGGCTGTGTGAGCGGTGGTGCCACAATTTATAGAACATTATACGTAACTAAGTTTTGCAATATCAAAATAATGCTGTTTCCAAGGTCTGTTTTAAAATATATTTATTATCAGTGATTCTGGAAGACAATATTAGTAATGGAAGACATACATGATGTGAAAATATTGTGTTCCGCTTTTTGAAGGCGGAACAGCGGCAACGCTGCTTGAATGTCAGCTCGACCACCACCACTACCTATACGGTATATTTTCCTGCGTTTATTTCTCGTGTTCTCTAGTTCTAACCCTCTCACGTGCCCCTCTAGTAGCTACTCTATACCATCCTTCCTACAGCATCACGCTACGCCACCAACGTCACGATAACAAGACGCACGTAACAAATACGTGGTCTGAACCGGGCTTAAATATGAACAGTGAAATATCCAGTGTCTAAACTACCCCAACCGAATAAAAAAACGAATAAATAAGGAAATGGTTCTCGTACACGTACGTACCTTGCACTCCTGGTAGCTGATGTGGTGGATCTCGCCATGCTGTCTCCTTTGGGCTGGAGATACGAGGGATGGCTGGGGAAATGGACTGGGATTGCGCATTTTTTTGAGTGCGGGCGTTTCCCTAGCGGCCATGGTAACGTTGAAAGCTTGAAATCTTCCCCCTTTAAAAGTGCGGGCCGCAAAAAAAGCCTTGTCAATGTTAAAATCTTTCTTTTGGGCGCAAAATTCTCTTTATCCAACTTTTCCTCACTGTGGGGAAACGTATCATTGTGCTTTGGTATAAAAAAACCACTTCTGTACTTAAAATCTCCCCCCTGAGTGTTCTGGAGACAAAATTTGGGGTCTGCAGCCCACGAACCCCCCCTTAAAACCATTGTTAAATGCACGTTAACCGCGGGCGTCTATAAAACAGGGCCCTGGGGGGTTTAAATAGGCGCTGCAGGCTGCCGGCAGCAAAATTGTTGTACCGGAAGGCCACAATGATTATTGTTTAACTATGGAAATTATCAATCTTAAGAATATCAATGCTCATCCCCTTCATTTACCGTAAATATCTTATTTGTTAAAGAAAGTATCAATCTTTTTAGCGTGAAAAAAGAAATGGCCTACTCGCGACGAATGATGGGAAATGTGATCATATCCCTCAAGAGTATAGTCCCTCTATTATATAATATACTTATATATATATATATACTATTATTTTAATTTACAGTATATAAAAAATTGGGTGCCCCCCCGTTTTTACACCCCTTTTCTGCCACTTTTTAAACCGGTGGGGTTAGTTAAATTTAATAATTTTCTTGGTGGGGGTGAGACTAGGTTGGGTGAATGAATCATTAGGAATGGGTTAAGGGTAAAAACCCTGTTTGGGGGGGGCTGGGTGGACTAGATAGGTTTCTAGTTTATGGTTTCTATCCGGCTGGGATATTTTTGATAGTTATACTTGCTTTTCTCGTAAATCACTTGATTTTGTCCTTCATAAAAAAACCCTGCCCCCACAGCCCCAAGCTTGCGGGGGGAAAGGGGGATATCTTAAAAAAAACAAAAAAAAAGGTAATTTCCCAAAATGATTATTTAATCCCAAACAAAGGTAAATGTGCCAAAATTTCCAATGAACCCCTATTTCCCTTTGGGTTGGACAAAACTTTTTTTTTTTTCTCTGGGGGTTTTGATTTTTTGAATTATCTGGTAACCAGTTATGTCCCAAAAAAATTTTTTTTTTTTGTTTGAAAAACAAATGACAAAAACTAATTGAACCTAACCGAACCATACCTAAACCCAAATATATAAAAAAAAATTTGCGACAGAAACGGGTTTGCAATTAATTCTAAATGCATAAAAAATCACCAGAAAAAAAATTTTTTCGTCCACCAAGTGAATTCGGTGTTCTTTGGAATAAAACCTAAAAGATTTTTGGATTTCCAAAGGGAATGTGATCACTGACTTCCCCCCCCAAGGGCTCTTATTCTGCTTCCAGCCTCCACCGGACAACATTCCCTGCTGGTTTAAATTGGGTTTTTCTTGACCGTTTTCCTTTGGGGTGCTTCATGGGCACTACACTGAAACACACTCTACCACACTTTGCCATACCCCAAATACACCAACCATCTTAACACCCCAACAACTCCCACTACCGTAACATACTTAAACCCCCCCCAAAACACACTCTATTACCCTCAAAAAACACCCCCCCCCCCCCCCCCCCCGGGGTGTTTTGTGTCATCAGCTGGGGTTGTTGTTGTTTTTAGTTTTTTTCCGCCACGACAGATTTGTGTCGCGCGGCTGATTGGTTGAAGGGGAGGGGGGGGTGGCGCTAAAAGGGGTTTGGCCCTTACCGAGGAAGATGACTTTCGAAATCTTCATTAGTAGCAGGGGCGAGCTGACATTTTGGGGCCCGGGGGGCTTACTTCCTGGGGGGGGCCCCCTCAAAGTTTGCAGGTGTCATTTTGTATTATATAATCAATTTTATGATAATAATCCTTTCCCCACCTTAGCCAATGTGCCTTGGGATGGTGCGAGTGGGAGGGGCAAAAATTTTTTTTGCACCGTCAACCAGCACTGATTGAGTATGCTTTGGGGGCCCCCCCCCATTTTAAAAAGCCCCCCCCGCCCACCCACCCTTAGTTACGCACTGATTAATAGTCTTCTTAGCCCCGGGATAACTAAGCGTTTTTTAGGATGCTAAAAAGGTTATTTGACCCCTTCGAAAATGCCCCTGGTGCCATTTCAAAATCAAAGGGAAAGGGGCAGGACCATTGGACTTTTTTTACCCCCCGCCAAAAAAGTTTGGGAGGGTTATGTTTTACCCCGATCTGTCTGTCTGTCTGTCGTCTGTCTGTTTTTTAGTGTACAGGATTTCCCGAAAAGTTACGAATAGATTTGGACCAAAACCCGGGATAAAAATCTATTTGGTTAAGGAAGAAAAAGATTTAATTTTGGATAAACTATTTACAAAATGTTGCCATGGCAAACCCTTGATGAAATATTGGCCGGGGGTTGATTGATTTATTAAAATTTTAAGGCCCGCAACTGCGGGGGTTTTGACGCCCCTTACAAAAAAATGCATGTAAAATAAAACTAAAAAACAAAATTTAAAATAAAAAAAAATTTTGAAAATTACGAAAAACAAAAAGAACAAAAGGAATTAAAAAAAAATATAATTAATATTAAAAAAAATCATAACTTGTTTTAGAAGGGGAAACCTTCTCAATAATGTATGGACTTATGTCCCGGAGAGAAAAACCCCCTCTCCCAAAGCCCGGAGAGCGGGGAAACACCGTGGGCCCGCGACCCGGGGGGAAAAATTGCCAGTAGGCCCAAAANCATATCCTGGTATGGGCTCCTACACGTACGTACCTGATCCTGGTAGCTGATGTGGTGGATCTCGCCATGTTGTCTCCTTGGGCTGGAGATACGAGGGATGGCTGGGGAAATGGACTGGATTTGCCATGGTTTGAGTGCAGGGCGCTTCCTAGGCTGGCCAGTGGTAACGTTGACAAGCTTGAAATCTTCCTCCTTAAAGTGCAGGCCGCAGACAAAAGCCTTGTCAATGTTAAAATCTTTCGTGTGGCGCGAAATTCTCTTTATCCAACTTTTCCTCACTGTAGGGAACGTATCATTGTGCTTTGGTATAGAAAAAACACTTCTGTACTTAGAATCTCCCACCTGAGATGTTCTAGAGACATAATTTGTCTTGCAGCCCACGACACAACACTTATAAACCATTGTTAAGAGTGCACGTTAATCCGCGGGCGGTCTATACAACACTGGCCCACGAGGGTTTGAAATACGGCGCTGCAGGCTGCCGGCAGCAAAATTGTCGTACCGGAAGGCCACAATGATTATTGTATTAAACTATGGAAATAATATCATATCTTAAGAATATCAATGCTCATACCTTCATTGTACCGTAAATATTCTTTTTTGTTAAAGAAAATGTATCATATCTGTTGTAGGGATGATTTAAAGAAATGGCCTACTACGCGACGAATGATCGGGAAAATGTGATCAGTATACCCTCAAGAGTATAGTCCTCTATGGTTGTACCATAAGACGATTTTTGTGAATATAAGCAAAATTTTATAGACAAAACCTTTTTAGGGAGTTTTAAAAGGAGGCTAGAGAACTTCATGGATGGGGGTCAAAGGTGGATGTAGGTAGTGTTAAGTAACAGGAACTACTACGTGTAGGTCTCGCGGCCTCTTGTAGCTTCCTTATTTTCTTATGTTCTTATGTCTACACCACCATCATCACCACCTTCTCCTGCTGTCTTCTGTACTTATATTCTGTATTACTTTATGTATTCCAACTCATTTATGTCTTTCTGTATATCTAAACACTATTCTTGTATATTCTTATTCTATATTCACATCCATGGTAGGCAATCCACCCAGGCCCTCACCCGAAAACTTGGGTTGCCTGTCAGGAAGAGCATCCGGGGCTCATGCCGCAAATTTAAATGATGAATGCCGACAATAGAATTATAAGCGTATCATCGACCGTCTAACCGTTAGACGGTCGATGATACGCTTATAATTCTATTGTCGGCATTCATCATTTAATTTGCGGCATGAGCCCGGATGCTCTTCCTGACAGGCAACCAAGTTTTCGGGTGAGGGCCTGGGTGATTGCCTACCATGGATGTGAATATAGAATAAGAATATACAAGATAGTGTTTAGATGACTTCTTTCGTGACTTCTGGCATCTAGCTAATAACATCTCTAACAATTTTTCTTCTTCATCTTTCCCTACTATGCTTCACCCAGATGGCTCCACAGCTGTCTCATCTACTTCTAAAGCTGAACTCTGCGCTCAAACATTTGCTAAAAATTCCACTCTGGCTGATGAAGGGCTTGTTCCTCCTTCTCCTTCACCCTCTGACTTTATATGCCTGTCATTAAGATCCTTCGGAATGATGTTTTCTTTGCCCTTTCTGGCCTAGATCCTCAGAAGGCTTACGGTCCTGACGGAGTCCTCCTATTGTTCTCAAAAACTGTGCTTCTGTGCTTGCACCTTGCCTGGTCAAACTTTTCCGTCTATGTCTATCTACTTCCACCTTTCTTCTTGCTGGAAGTTTGCTCACATCCAACCTGTTCCTAAGAAGGGTGACCGTTCTAATCCTTCAAACTACCGTCCTATAGCTTTGAATTCCTGCATTTCTAAAGTTTTTGAATCTATACTTAATAAGAAGATTCTTAAGCATCTATCTGCTCACAATCTTCTATCTGATCGTCAGTACGGTTTCCGTAAAGGGCGATCTACTGGCGATCTTCTAGCTTTCCTAACTGAATCTTGGTCATCCTCCTTTAGGGGTTTCGGTGAAACTTTTGCTGTTGCCCTTGACATATCAAAAGCTTTGATAGAGTCTGGCACAAATCTTTAATTTCCAAACTACACTCATTCGGTTTCTATCCTTCTCTCTGTACCTTCATTTTAAGTTTCCTTTCAAACCGTTCTATTGCAGCTACTGTAGACGGACATTGTTCTTCTCCTAAATCTATCAATAGTGGTGTTCCCCAGGGTTCTGTCCTATCACCCACTCTCTTTCTATTATTCATTAATGATCTTTTAAGTATAACTCAAAGCCCTATCCACTACTACGCTGATGATTCTACCCTGCATGTTTCAACGTCGTTTATTAGACGTCCAACTCAACAGGAACTAAGTGATTCACGGAGAGATGCCACCGAGCGCCTTAACTTCTGATCTTTCTATTATTTCTGATTGGGGCAAAGCAAAACCTTGTTTTGTTCAATGCCTCAAAAACCCAATTTCTTCACCTATCTACTCGACAAAACCTACCAGAAAACTATCCCCTCTTCTTCAATGACACTAAACTGTCTCTTTCTTCTACAATAAACCCATTCTAGGACTATCCTTTTACTAAAATTTGAACTGGAAATCCACATCTCATCTCTTGCCTAAAACAGCTTCCCTAAGAAAGTTAGGTGTGTGGGCGTCTTCGTCCTTTTTTTTCTCCCTCCCAATTGCTCTCTCTACAGGGGCCTTATCCGCCCATTGGTATGGAGTATGTCTCACATGTTTGGGGAGGATCCCTCATACAGGCTCACCTAAAAAGGGTTGAGTCAAAGCTTTTCGTCTCATCAACTCCTCTCCTCTGATGACTGTTTCAATC
The DNA here is from genome assembly GCA_016584305.1 of Chionoecetes opilio. NCBI lineage: Eukaryota > Metazoa > Arthropoda > Malacostraca > Decapoda > Majidae > Chionoecetes > Chionoecetes opilio. The sequence goes on from JACEEZ010024581.1 coordinate 616,338, forward strand.
TTTAATCACCCCCGCAAGTTGCTTCTCTGTTTCTTCTTCTACCGTTATTTCATGCTCAACTGCTTTTCGAACTTGCTGCTAATGCATGCCTCCCCCACTCCCGTGGCCTCGCTGCACAAGACCCTTCACTCATTACCCACCCCTATTCGGGCCATCTTCTAATGCAAAAGCTAACCAGTATCTTACTTTCACCCCTTTCACGGGGAAAACTCTTGGAACTCTCTTCTGTTTCATTATTCCACTTTCTAGACTTAAATCTTTTCAAAAGAAGAGTAACAAGACACCTCCCGAATAAAAATGGCCCCTACCCCTTGTTTTATTTATCTCTTACTGTCTCTTTATAAAACAATAAAAAACAAAGGGGTAGGCCAATTAGTCGGGAGGGTCTTGTACTCTCTTTTGAAAAAGATAAGTCATAGGAAAGTGAAAAATAGAAACAGGAAAGAATTTCCCCAGGTTACCAGTGAAAGGGAAGTGTTGGGAAGGTGGTTAGGGGGTTGGGGAAAGTGTGTGTGCGGAGGGGTTATAGGTTATATAGGTTATAGTTATATATATACCACCACCACCACCACAACACCACATCCACCTATCTATCTACCCCCCACACACCACACACCCTCACCCACCCACACCACCCACCCACCACCACACCACCTGAAAAACCACCACCACACCACAACACAACCCCCTCTTCCCCCACCACCCCCCACCCCACCACACCATAAAAACCCCAGTCACATATCTACCACCACACCCACAACACCCATCCCCACCACGGCACCACACCCCCCCCCACCACAAGCAACCCACCACCCTCACCCACCCCCACAAACCCCTTCCCCACCACCCCCACACCTTTTCCCCACCAACCAACACCCACACCCACCACACCCACCCCACCACCCACCACACCAAAAACAAGACCCCCCCACCCACACCCACCACATACAACAACCCATCCCCAAACCACACCCCACCACCCACCACAAACAAAAACCCAAACAACCCCCCCACAACCCAGCACCAGTCACCCCTCAAGAGCTCTCCCCCCCCTCCCCAGCCAGCGCCCCGGCCGAGGCCTACGAAGAGAAGGCCTGGCCAGTGGGGGGGTGAGAGGAGTCCACGCTCAACCCCTCCATGCCACGCCTCCACACCCTATGCCACGCCTCCACACCCTCACTGCCACGCCTCCACCCCCTCACTGCACGCCTCCACACCCTCACCGCCAAGCCTCCAACCCTCCCCACGCCTCACACCTCACTGCCACGCCTCCAAAACCCTCACTGCCACGCCTCCACACCCTCACTGCCAACCTCCCACCCTCACTCCCAAACGCCTCCACACCCTCATGCCACGCCTCCACCCCCTCACTGCCAAAGCCCCACACCCTCACTGCCACGCCTCCACACCCTCACTGCCACGCCTCCACACCCTCACTGCCACGCCTCCACACCCTCACTGCCACGCTCAACCCTACTGCCACGCCTCCACCCAGCAATGCCATATAATGTCCCGCCCCCCTTTCACCCATTGCCTACTCTGCTTAGTGGTAGATTTTATCCCCCTATAGCTCCTTATCCCATTCCTCCCATGTCTGGTCTCCCTTTTCCTCTCCCTTATACTCTCTCTCTCTCTCTCTCTCTCTCTCTCTCTCTCCTCTCTCTCTCTTCTCTTTTCTCTCTCTCTCCTCTCTTCTCTCTTTTTCTCCTCTCTCTCTCTCTTTTCCCCCAAGGCAAAGATCACTAATTATCTTCCTTATCTTCCCCTGTCTCTACTTCTTTGTTTTCCTCTTCCTCTCCTCTCTCTCCCCTTTACCGTGTTGTGTTTCCTTTGTTTACCTCACCTTTCTCCTCCTCACCTCCTTACTTCCTCCCTTTCTTGCCGCATCACACCTGTATCTATTGTTAGCCTCCCCTTCTGTCCCCCTTTATCCTCCCTTACCTCCCGGCTATTGTTTATCTCTCTTGTCCTTCCTCCTCGGCCTTACTGCCCTCGCCTCCCTCTTTAAGGCAACACAAAGGAGTGCAAAAAGCCATAATAGTACTTTATACCACATTTACACTTTTGAGTCAAACAAATTGAAAACATTTGTTTTATTGTGTTATTGTTTATTGAGTTGTTCTTTATGACATATCCAAAATGGGACGAGGTTTCAACCCAGAAGTTACCTAATTTGCATATTCTCAAAATGGCCGCCATTATATAAAAGGCCCATTAGCTTTAAAAAATACTCATTTTAGCACAATAAGTGCAAATTAACTTGTATAGTAAATGAACCAGTGAAGCTATAAAACATTTTTCAAACTCAAATGACCCGTCTAAAACTGTTTGGTAAAGGTCGAATAAAAAAAAATAGGTCAAAGACCTTTTCTTTTCAAAAAAGTGCATTAAGACATAGCTAATGATATTATTTTTTAACAATATTAATTGTTATATAGATATTGTACCTGTCCGAAGTTTCATGAAAGTGTAGGCCCTATGTCAAGACTTACAACATTCGATCACAATCAAATTAAAGAACATATGTAAACTGTTATTATGCACAAATTAAGGTGTTCATTATTTTGTTTTCTTCTTTTAGATAAAAACTGTGAAATTAGTAGTTTAAATTCATCTAACTCTATGTTTTTTGCAAGTCCGTCTTGGCAATTTCCGCAGAATTCGGTGCAGTACATCCCGTTTTTCTTGCATGAAACATATCAGTGGTCACAGTACTCCATGCATTTTCAACGTACGACCCCAAGAGGGCATCAGGAGCTGGTCTGCTGTCATTTTTGCAGGCAACAAAATCTCGTGTTGACTATTCCATCCCCAATCTTCCGGCTTCAAATACCCACGTTTCTATCCATATTTGAGTTGTAGATACACTCTATAAGAATGATATTTGGCTGCATCAGCTGTTGGGGGAAGTTTTTTGATGTCAACACTCTTGAAGCTTTTTGACAACTTTGTCACCAAACAGCTTCCTCCTTAAGATATTCAAACTTGTATCTCTCCACCATACAAACATACCAATGCCTTTTGCCCAGCATCTCTGATTTCATCGTGGCTAGCTGAACTCGACGAAAGATTCACCTATCTGGGATTAGCTCATTAGATTTTTTAATGCCTAGCACGCAACCTTTGCCGATCCCATGGAGTCCTGACGTAGTATCGCATCCGCATACTGCATGTAGAAATGGTAGGTATGTGCATAATCGGCTTCCCAAAGTTTCACATGTCGCCTGGATATTCCACAATGGGACTTTTTTGCACTCTTCTCTGACTTCATGAACAATTTGGTACCAATTTATGGTGGTGGCACATTAGCACAAGGATGTCTGTATCCTCAGCAATTACAAATGTCGTTTTTTACTCAGCCATACTGACTGCTGTCTTTAACAATCAGTAGATCTGCATCGTCTTCAGCATGGATGGTATCTAATTCTCTTTACGCATCTCATCTGATAACATATTATGAAAGCCTGCTTGTTTCCTTTGTTTTGCAGGAACGTTTTCTTTTCCATCTAAGTGGCAAAACGATGGCTAGCTTGACCTTTCCAGAATAATTGTCACGCCTTTGGTGTGCTACGGTTTTTATTGTATCTTGTGGGAAACCATCGAATACAACGATTGGATAGATGTACTTCTTTGCCATGCGTATGTAAACGGTTGATTATTTGTCGTATGTTTGACCCTGTGTCCCATGGGAAAACGCTGCAGAAGGGAACCCCGTCCAAAAACATTGCATTTTGCTTCAGGAACTGGGAATCTGGGGTATCCTTACATAGTTTGGAAATAGCCTCAGAAGTTTTGGTTTTGAAGCAGGGGTTAAGCAGCCCCGGTTTTGTGAAGAGTGATGGTGGATACCAGAGGTCATATGTAAACCTTCATTTAGGTCAACATCGCTGTTGTTGGCAATTATTAAAAGTCGTTGGGAAAAGAAGCGGGGGTCGAAAACTTAGTTCCTCTCCATCTGAATCACCTTCGCACCCATTACTTTCACTTAAATTTGTTTTCCTGAAGACATGTTTTTAACATGTTCTCCTTCCATCTTGGAAAAAATGGACCTTCCTAAATCTTCAGCCATGTGGACGTTAGAAACAGTTGAGGCAATTCCTGTTGATATGTCATACAAGTAATTACAAATTGTCGAATGGATCGTGGCTTTCCAGATACTCAAAGGGTGATTTATGGTCAGTCAAATCTCGTTGCATTTTTTCTTGTACTCAGTTCAGTTTGTACATGCTTGTATGTGCCCTTTAACTTTCCATCTCGGATGTTATCTGTGCATAATCAGGCACGTTAGCAGCCATCTTGTCCGTTGCGTCTCATCCATCCGAGGGTGAAGGAAGGAAGAGGGTGGGGGGTGGGGTTAAGGGGGTCTAATTTGTATTAAAACAGACCTAGAAAATGTTGAGAAAAGAAAATTATTCAGATTATTAGTGCCATACCGGCAACGTACACCATCCATAGTTGCATACCTTTAAATAATTTTGCCACTGAGGGCAGTGACTAAATCTTGTTTTTCAGAGGCGACGCAAAATATAATCATGCAATAAAATACATTTCCCGTTAAAAACGGCCATTTGACCTATTTTGTAAAAACTTGACCTTTGACCTACATGTTTAAGGGTCTGTGAGTTTGAAAATATGTTTTTCAAGATTCACTGGATCATGTTTCTATTCAAGTGTAATGCACTTATTGTGCTAAAATTGAGTAGTTTTAGAGATAATGGGCCATATATATATATATATATATATATATATATAAATGGCGGCCATTTTGAAATTAGGCAAATTAGGCAACTTCTGGGTTGAAACCTGTGTCCCATTTTGGATATGTCATCAATAACTACTTAATAAACAATAATTAACAATAAAATAAACTGTTGCAATTTGTTTGACTCAACATAGCAAATTACTCTAGATATGGTCGACTATAAGTCTAATAAGAAAACGTTTCCTTCAGTCATCCCAGCAAGGAAAGAAAACGAGAAAATACGGAAATGCGCGTTAAGACTGCGGGCGGGAATAAAAGGACGTAAAGAATATACTGATAGTTGGGTGGAAATTATGCTCTCGTATTTACTTTATAATGTGATGCGGCGGGCTTGTTGTTAAGATATGCGCGGCGGTTATGGAATTTGGCGGGAAGGTTCACATACAAGACCCTTAAAGTTGTTAAATGTAAGGAGGGAAGGGAGGTAATATTAGAGGTTGTTAAAGTATAGGGGGAAGGATAATATTATGAGTGTTGTAGGAATATAGGAGGAAGGAGGATATTAGAAGTGTTGTGTGTGTGCATATATAGGGAGGATGATATGTATGTGTTTCTTATAATGTGTTGATATATAATTGTAGTAAGAAATGTAAAGAGTTCATGGTTAGAGAAGGAAGGAAAATATTGGTTTGTTTTGGGAAGGATGACATATTTGTGAGTTTTAAGCGTGTGTTCATATACAGTTATTATGATATACACGAACACTTCTATAACTAAAAACATGTCCATTTTAGCGTTAAAGTAAACACTGCAGTGGAGGCAAGGGGAATGTTTTAGTGTGTTGCGAGCCACAGGGGCGGCGGTGGAGTGTTGCAGGGTGTTGGTAGTAGTGTTGCCAGGCATTAAAAGACAGTGTTTCGTGTGTTGACAAGGCAGCAGCTGCACTAGGGTGTTGGTACGGAAGTGTTACCAGTGTAGGCATGGAAAGAGTGTTGTTAGTGTGTTTTGGCAGCGCTGCAGTGATAGGAATAGGAAGCTAGTTTGTGTTATGAAGTGTTTTATGTTGTCTGTATCGCTGTAGAGATGTCCCCCCCCACCTCTCTCTCTCTCCTCTCTCTTCTCTCTCTCTCCCTCTCATCTCTTCTCTCTCTCTCTCTTCCTCTCTCCTCCTCTCTCTCTCTCTCTCTCTCTCTCTCTTTTTCTCTCTCTCTCCTTTTCCCCAGCATCCGTTATGAAGGGTATGAAAGTATATCCGTATATCAAAAATCAGTAATACGTTCAAGGAGCCTTTTCAGTTTCCCCACATTACACAAAAAAATTTCCAGCAGCAAATCTCATCTTAAAAGACTTTTGGTGAGGCCCATAACTTCAAAATGTTAACATCTAAAGTACCTTAGGCCTTAAAAGTTTTTTACTAATGGGGCCCAGGTAGCGGGGGGGTCGGGGTTTCCCCCCCTTTCCCGCCCACAGGGGTGGGACGGCGACGGAGAGCTGCTTAAGTTAATGTTTTTAAATTTATTTTTTATGATAATAAAAGAAAAATAAAAATTTATATTATATTATTACAAATATTATTTTTGTTATCGTCTTTTCCTTTCCCGCCATTAAAATACTTTTTCTACTACTAAAAACTACTATACTACTACTACTACTATACTACTACTACTACTACTACACTACACACTCAAATCCCTCCACCCCCTCTTTATTTGCGGCGGGTACGCCAAAGCCCCCCCTCGCTTTGCTGTGGACCCAACCTTTAAACTCCCCCTAAAAATAAACTTTACTAACTAAACCCCTAAATTTAAAACCTACTCTTTTCCCCAAACCTATCCCCCTTTCCCACCTCTTACCAATTGGCCCGCAATCGAGGTCATTATGTCCGGGGTTTTAGAGGGAGTGGGTATCTCGTCCCCCTGAGACACAGGGGGGCAGACCGGAGCGGGGAGAAGGAGAGGCGACCCTCATCCGGGGCGGCGACGGAGCCCTTTGGGCTGGTTTTTCTTTACTGACATAAAGGGTCAGTAGTTTGAGTAGAAGCTCCTCCCTTGGGGCCATGCCGCAGAGGGGGTAAAGACCAGGGGCGTAAAAAGGTACCATTTTCGACTGCAGGACCTATCGCCTTTGCCCTTATCTTTCTCCACTCGTTCCTGTGGTGGACGCCTCGAGGGAGAGTCACATGGGGGGGCGGCCATCGGGTCAAAGACCCGGATGCCCAAAAAGGTCCGCTGCCCTCTGGTCCAGAATCCCCGAGCACAGAGTCCACGCGAGCCTCGGGGGGCAGATTATTTTCCGTCCCGCAGGAGTTCCCCATTTAGAAAAAGAAGGGTTGGCTCGGTGGAGACGTTTTGGCACACCCCCTGAGCATGCTGGCTGTGGGGGTCCCTCACCTCTTTGGCCGATAACACGAATCCCCCCTTTTTGCACTCATGGTGTGGTTACGGTTGGGGGATACCACACAACGGGTTTTGGGGGAGTCCTTCCACTGGCCAGCCGTCCCTCAGAGCAAGGCATCGACAAATTCTTGTTTGTTGAGGTTGAACCCCCTTTCTCTGATTGGTAGGGATGTTCCCATTGGAGCTCCCGTCTCCTGTGCGATGGGATTTTTTTTCCCCGGTGTTGGAGGCAGGAGGTCGAAAGGTTGTTCAAAGGTGGTTTCTGCCTTGCTGCCCGTCTCGTGGAATCTTTTTTTTGCTCAGCGTCACACTTGGGGCGATTTCACCTTGTGCGTCTGAGCGATGATATATCCGTGAGGGACCCGGTAAGGTGAGGAGTTTAGGTTTTCCACCCGCCTTTTCAGGAGGGGATTCCCTCCCGCCTGTCTTGGAGGGGGTTCGAGCAACGCCCCCGCGTCATTCCCCAGGGGGGAGGATCTCGTAACGCTGGTATGAAGGGTCTTTTTAGATTCCTCCCGCGGGGTTTAGGGGAGGGCCCGTGTCCCGGGGTGGTGCCATGGCAAATTTCCACCGATGTTTCACCATGCGGTATGCCGCTAGGCTGCGTGAGGCCGGTCTTGGCCATGGCGACAGGACACCCACCTCTTTTCCCCCCTCAGGCACTTTCTCCCGGGCGTCTCCTTTTTATCTCCCCTGTTCCAATAACAGCACCCAATGCCCCGTCTTCCTTCGTTACCAAACTCCACTGCCACTGAAATGTTTACAGCCCCCCCTCATTTGCTCTGGCTTGACGATGAGGAAGGATTTAGCGGGTTGGGGGGATCCTATGGTTTGGGCATTGGCCGTAAAATTTAAACCCCCCCCATGGGTTAGGTCCCGTAAAATTTTCCCGGCCCTGACAGGTCGTCAGCATATCCACCGCTTCACCTGGTTTTTTCAAACGCAATCCGTCTTGAAGGGCTGACAGCCCAAGGGGGGTACATCGCCCAGGACGGGGCACCTTGAGTTTTTCCCTTCCCTTTACTTAAAAAACCTAGCCTTTTGCACCCCCTCCTATTTCATATAAAATTTGAGGGGGTTCACTTTTAAGGTTTTCGGGGTTGTAGGGGAAGGGCACTTTTATTTTTATTTATGAAGCATTGTTTTTTTTGTTGAGGGTTAAACGCGTTTTTTTGCGTCCCTAAAAGACCCCCTTTACCTTCTTGGGCGAAAATCTCCCTCATGGCGGGATGGCGCTTCCCCTCCCGCCTTTTTCCCTGCGCATACCTGGGGGGTTCCCCCCCGCCCCCCTCAATCCTCCCCGGGGCGGAAAAAGCCATGATGCTTTTCCCCCGACGGTTTGTATGACTTGCCCAAGCCAATGGGTTGATCCTGGCTTCTTTTCCAGGGGAATGAGGCGGGAGGCTGTAAGGGGGTCGAGATGGTGACAATTGGGGTGGCAAGTTTTTCCCTTTTAGTGCGCGAGAGCACTGCGAGGTCACTAGCGCCACTGCCCCAAAGGGTTGCTTAGAGGCGGGCGCCACCCTCTCGCATCCGGCCTGAGGGGGCCAGCATGCCATGTGTCTGGAGGGATTTCTTTCCACACCATTTCCCCCCCCCGGTCATCCGTAAATGACCTGTTTGGGGGTTGTGCCGCCCGCAGTCGAGCGGTTAAGTCGCTGGGGGGGAGGGGGTTTTTTTCCTCCAGCTGTTGATGGTTTCCCTTTTGAGGGGCAACAACCCCCCGGACTCTTCTCGTTGAGGCCCGCAGTGCCATGACACGTTCCTTGCGCTCCTGTCGGCAAAGCTAGGGCTTTTCCTCTTCTCTGTACGGTTTTATGGGGGGTCTCAGCGTCTCTTCTGTATGGCCTGGCCTCCTCCAGGAGCTGTCTCGTTTTTTTTCAAGACGTTCCCTCTTCTTGAGACTACTACTACTACTACTATAATTTCTGTACTATTTTAAATGGAATAGTAAACAAATTTATTAACTGCTATTTTATCTACTTCAATAACAAAATGATGATTACTGTTGATTATAATAATTTCAGTAATTACAGTGATGATTTTTATGATGATGATCTTAATGATAATAATATATAATCATTATAGCTGCAACTATTACCATACTTCAAAAAACCAAAGCTCCTGTTCGCCCTAGGGGCAAAGAAAACCAGCCCGGGTTGGCGCGGAAGCAGATGGAACGGGAAATGGGGCCACCTCGGGGAAACAGGGCCCCGGGCATTAAAACTGCCAAGGGCGCTCTTTTCCCACCAAAGGGGGGTCCGGGGAAAAGGCCAAAACCACCCTATCGCAGACCCCCGAATCATGATCCTCCCCCCCCCCCCCCCATAGGGCCCGGGGGGAGGGGGTGGGGGGAGGGGGTTTAAGAACACATTACTTTTTCTGTAGTTTATAACAATGTAATTACTATCGCAGCTCGAAGCATACCTTTTCCCCCCCTCCCCCCCCCCTCCCCCACACCAAACCCAAAATGGCGGAGGGATGTGTTTTTAGGACGGTGGATCATTCTATACTTATGTAATTTTTAGCAATGTAAAACTTTATCATTAACAAAAAAAGGAAAAAAAAAAAAAGCACTGCAAAAATTCGTAATTAAAAAAAAACTTTTAAACATACTTAAAAACCCTTCAAACCAGCAACAATAAAGAAAAAATTACGCACT
>JACEEZ010024582.1:0-2500 GCA_016584305.1 Chionoecetes opilio
AAAACACAATGGGCGGCCGTCAACCGGCTTTTTTTTCTGTCTTTTTCTAATTAACCCACTCGGAAGACGTAGGCTTGTTTTATCGCTGCCACCATGTGTACGGGGGCCACTTGGCCCTCCCTATATGCAGTCGCAATAAGGTGGATTGAGAAACTGTGGGTGTTTAGGTATATATAATCACAGAGTCGTACACTCAACGTCAACCCTAGACCAAGGGTCCCCAGTCACTGCTGGCTAACCGCGAGGCCCGCGGGCACATCCTCTGGCGGGAACATACGCCATTACGCCTCAGTTACCAATTAGGTTTTAACATGTGTCCTTTGTAAGAAGGCACCCTTAGATAAATCTACACATCATGTCTACATACAATATGTGCTAAATACCACCAGCACAAGCCATCACCCCGGGAGGCGGATCACAACCACCGGCTAACACCCAGTACCCATTCACTGCTGGGTGGACAGGGGTTCGGATTTTAATGAAACAGCCCATCTGTCTCCGCTCCGCCCGGGGATCGAACCCGGGACTTATCGGTTGTGAACCGAGCGTGCTACCTCTACACTACGGAGTACCCATACAAAAGTACTCTACCTCTACACTACGGAGTACCTACAGTATGGAGTGTGTGTGTGTGTGTGTGTGTGTGTGTTGTGTGGTGTGTGTGTGTGTGTGTGTATCTGTGTGTGTGTGTGTGTGTTGTGTGTGTGTGTGTGTGTGTGTGTGTGTGTGTGTGTGTGTGTGTGTGTGTGTGAGTGTTTTGTGTGTGTGTGTACATATATTTTTACTGATAAATCTTCAGTCCTAACACGCACACACACACACAGATACATACACACACACACACACACACACACACACACACACACACACACACACACACACACACACACACACACACACACACACACACACACACACACACACACACACACACTTCGTAGGTACACATAGATACTCCGTAGTGCAGTGGCTAGTACGCTCGGTTTACAACCGAGAAGTCCCTGGTTCTATCCCCATGTGGAGCGAAAATAGATGAGCGGTCTCCTTAAAACCTGAGCCCCTGTCCACCCAGCAGTGAAGGCGTACCGGGTGTTAGCCGGGGGTTTGTGACCCGCCTCCCGGGTGGTGGCTTCGGTCAACACTTAGCACTAAGGATGAATGATAAAATATAGATATGAAGACGGGGCCATACGAGTGTAGCTTCGGCCCTGTAAAAATACAACTAGATGAATACAGCTAGATTAATACACAAAGATGGAGTAGAGTTATGGCAATGTTTTGATTCTAAATCCTTAACCAGCTCGTAACAGGAACTATATTGCTAATTATGTACCCCCTCCTTTCTCTGTAACCCCTTTCAACCTCCTCTTCTCCCAACCACTCTTTCACCTCTGCCATGCCGTACCCAGAGCCACACCGCCACCCAAAGCAGCACCAAACGGGATGTGTTTACTTAAGAAACATACTATCACCCTAAATTTGCTCTATAACGATCTCACCTTGTAGAGTTTGTGTAAGAAGAAACATATATGAAGAAATTTTAAAAAGTGTATTAACTAATAGTCACTGTGTTGTTGTTACTAAGAGGTTATAGGTGTGTCTGTTCTTGTTATGGTTTTTGTTATTGTTATTAGTACCATTGCAACTTGTAAGTGTTTCAGTGTTGTAATGGGTGCAGCAGCAATTCATGTCACTACCACTACTATTTCTATCACTTCTACTACTACTGATAATAGCAATGATGACATCTCTACACCCTTATCAAATATATTAACAAGTGTCCCTTGTCCATACTCTACCTTCCTCTTCTTCCCTACCCGCCAGGGTGGCGCGGTTGGTAGAGCTGTGGGCTCGCGTGCAGAGTCCTTGCATTCGGTCAGCGGTTCGAGCCCACCAAGTTCTTCCTGGCGTGGTGGCGCTTAGTATAGTCAATAACCTTGTAGTTGGTACTTGCTAAGTGTCTAGATAGGATCAAAGTATCTTATCTTATATCCTCTTCTTCTTTCCTTTATTCCTTCTCCTTATTCCATCCACATTTCTTCCCATCTCCTCTTTCATTTCCCTTCACTCCCATATTTTATTATTTTCCTCCTTTTCACCTTAATATCCAGCCTTAATTTCCTCCCCATATTACAACTCGTGATTTTTTTTTCTGTCCACAATGACCATATACCAAACATATTAAACATAAATTAAACATATACCAAACTAAAACTATACTGGAATCACCAACCTCATATTCAGCACAAAGGGAATGATAGCTGGAAGGCTGCAAAGCAGGTGTCACACGAAGCAATCAGCGGAAGCCGTATCTGTAAAGAAGAAACAAAAGAATCAGTGGTGATTTTTAACAATTTTTTGCTTTAGTTTTTAATTAATTTAATGTATATATATTTTCTAAAATCTTTTATGGGTTGCCTTCTTCACATAATTGAATAAGTGAAGCGTTGGATCAAATGATTGGTTGAATATGTATGTGTGTATTATTCACCCATGATCT
>JACEEZ010024582.1:7500-15000 GCA_016584305.1 Chionoecetes opilio
ATGGGTGTGGGGTGATGGGTGAGTGAATGGGTGGGGGGTGATGGGTTGGGGTGATGGGTGATGGGTGAGGGAATAGGTGGGGGGTGATGGGTAATGGTAAATATAAGCGAAAGTCTGTCTGTCTGTGTGTGTGTGTGGTGTGTGTCTGGTATAGGTTCCGCCCCCCGTGGCGCAATCACCTCATATGGCACATTTTTGGAATCGGGTTGACCAGGGGAAGGTTTTAAGCCCAATTATGAGATGATCCGATCACTTCTTTTTTTCTTTTTTTTAGCAGCCTATTAGCGATAATTGTGAAAAAAAGTGGGTTGCGAGAATTGAGGAAACCTTGATGTAGGGTGATGGGTAATGGGTGAGTGAATGGGTGGGGTGATGGGTAATGGGTGTGGGATGATGGGTGAGTGAATGGGTGGGGGGTGATGGGTTGGGGATGATGGGTGATGGGTGAGGGAATAGGTGGGGGGTGATGGGTAATGGGTGAGTGAATGGGTGGGGGGTGATGGGTAATGGGTGAGTGAATGGGTGGGGGGTGATGGGTAATGGGTGAGTGAATGGGTGGGGGGAATACATACATTTCTACATCCATGATTTCAGGAAAGTTAGAAGGGGCTATCTGGAGAGTCCATGTTTGGTGGGCCGAAGGCCCACCAAACACAGGTGGTGGGCCGAAGGCCCACCAATAGCCCTCCGCAGGAGCTAGCCAAAAAGTCCGCCCGGAGGGCGGCTTTGCGGCTAGTGTACTATATATGCTGACGATACAAATCTCCTATTAGCTGATAGTAACCTGAACTCCTTACACCTTAATTTGCAAATTGAATTGTTGTTGATAAATAAGTGGATACAGGCTAACAAATTAAATCTCAATGTTACAAAAACCAATTCTATACTGTTTCAAAATGGTTCAATAAATAATTTCATGCCCCCAATATTATTAGAAGGTAAACCAATACAACGTGTCTCTCATACAAAGTTTTTGGGTGTAATTATCGATGAAAATTTTAATTGGAGCCATCATATTAATGAGGTATGTACAAAGCTATCAAAAATATGTGGCATCCTATATAGAGTCCGCCATCAACTAACAACAGAGAGTATGGTCAGTATTTATTACACTTTATGTTACCCTCACCTGATCTACTGTGTCTCCATATGGGGTTGTACATGGCCATCATTTTTGAAAAAAATATTAGTAGCCCAAAATAAGATTATCAGATCTATTCTATTCATGGATAAATTTGATTCTACCAGCAGTAATTATTCTCAGTTAAATATATTAAATTTCAAATCCATTAGAATATATTTTGTATTGTTGCTTATTTTTAAGAAGATAAATATCTATACAGGTAACAAACTTTTCAAATTTATTGAAAGTTCTCATAACACGAGGGGTAATACTATAAATCTAGTGAGTCCACAATTTCGAACAACCCTCTACAACAAGAGTGTGGTATGTGACGGTCCTCAGCTGTGGAATTCCCTAACTACTGATGTAAAAACATTAATATTTACATGTAATTTATTTCAATTTAAAAAGAAAATAAAGAGTTATTTGTTTACTTGTCAGAATACAGGATGTTAGGCGAACGATGTAAGTGTGTGTCAATACGCAAGTCAGTGTGGATGTTCTATATTGTTAACGCTTGTAAGAATGCATGTGTTGGAGATTTGGTGCTTGTTTTTACATTATTTGAAATCTTATTTACTGTAATTGTAAAGTTTGATTGCATAATCTATTCAAAATAATTTCTTAGAAAATAATGTTGCCTGTGTACTGCAAATTTAGATTAGAAATTTCCGTCTGTCAAAGAGTCTTGGGCTCGACAGACCATGCCGTTAATAGACATGGTATATATAAGTTTGTTTATATAATTTATAGATGTAACAATAATGGCAATAAATTTACTATTACTATTACTATTACACACACACACACACACACACACACACACACACACACACACACACACACACACACACACACACACACACACACACACACACATACACACACATACAACCACACGCACACACACACGCACACACAAACGCACACATACACGCAAACACATGCACACACACACCACATACGTGGGGAGGCGGTGGCCGAGTGGTTTGCGTCTTGGAGTGGTGAACTCGATGTCCCGAGTTCGAATCCTGCCGGGGGCAACTCTTTCGACCATCTTTGTCGCGCTCGACAAGAGCCTGGTAGGTGAGCACAATGTCCCGAGTTCAAGTCCCACCAAGGAGCTAATGTAAATCCATCGTCGAGTGGCCGAAGACACCCGCATGCTGTATTGCCTATTCTTTCGACTGTAGCTGGGGGGGAGGGAACGCCAGGTGGCAGCATAAGCCTAAACTAAGGGTCCGACCATCACAAAAAACAGGACCTTCACCTATCAACACAGGTGTCACTATAAAAAATCCAGCCTGCGCCACCATGGGCGAGGGCAAACCATCACAGCCTTCCGGAATGTGCAGGGCCACAACCACCTGAGCACTAGTGAACAAAAAATAATAATAGCCTACAGGTACTATAGGCTCCTACGTGAAAAAAAACCCATAATACACACACACATTACTCAACGACCCATGTAATTGGCAGACAGGAAATTTACAACATTTCGACCAGGTCTAACATAAATGAGTGTGGAAATCTACGGTTGTAGGGACCCTTGTTTCACTCCCTGCGCCTGAACCACTTATATTCCCGCAATCTTACGAGTTGGTTACGACGCATAAACCAAAGTAATGAATGAGAGTATTTACTGCAAAGGAGACATTAACTGTAGTATTTGTGTGTGGTTGTGTGTGAGTGTGTGTGTGACACTGTGTGTATGTGTGTGTGTGTGTGTGTGTGTGTGTGTGTGTGTGTGTCATTCACCATGGTCTTGTGCACGCGAGCCGGACTCGCGATCGCCAGCTTCACCCTCCCCGGAGCTGGCTTAGAGTTCATTATGACCATTCTTCGGGTAATGCTGAGACCTCACGCCACTTGCTCAAGGGGGGCAAAAACCACCCGAATTGATCAGTGAAAAATCCCCGGGAGCGGTTCAGGATTCAAACCGGCTAACGAAAGACAGGCGCGCCAAAGCCAGATCGACTGGACTATCGGCGCATTTGTTATGGTGTCTGGGTGTGTGTATTGGGGGGGGGGGGGGCGAGTGGTGTTGTGGGTGTGTGTGTGTGTGTGTGTTGTGTGTGTGTGTTTGTGTGTGTGGGGTGGGGCGTCTTAAATGAAAGAAAGAAAAACATATATATATATAAGAGAGAGAGAGGAAGAAGAGAGAGAGAGGGGGAGAAAAGAAGGGGGAGAGAGAGGGGGGAGAGAGAGAGAGGAGAGAGAGAGAGAAAAGAGAGAGAGAGGAGAGAGAGAGAGGGAGAGAGAGAGGGGGGGAGAGAGAGAGAGAGAGGGGGGGGGGGTCAGGTTCCCACTGGCGAAACTTTGGAATTTGTAAGGGAGGAGGAGGAGGAGGAGGAGAAGGACGAGAAGGATATGATGCGGGGTGACCGCGCTAACCGAATCATCGGCCATCGACGTGATTGGCTCATCATTAACTTAGCGGGAATTAAGTCTGATTGAGCGGCCGCGCGATGATCAGAGAGGCGGAGGTGAGGTGCTGACGTGGCGTCTTGATTAACACCTTCGTCACGGCAACGCTGAGGCAAAGGCTGACGGAAGACAAAGCTGATAAAAAATATGGAAAAGCTGATGAATATAAGAAATATAACAAAGCATCACACTGACAATGTAATAAAAAGTGTATTGCAATAATGTTGCAGGAAAGTTGAGCATATAGAATATTGAAATTAAACACAAAACTGTAACTGGAATTTTTCGAGTCAAGGGGAAAGTAATGCAGATAAAAAAATTAGCATTAAATATTGAGTGAAATTTTCATATTATTACGGATGACAGAAAATGAACGCAAACTTATCTGTGAAGCACTAACGAAGAACTAAGATTTCTGGCCAATTATGTGTGAAAATATCATATATAATAAAAATTGACGCAAAGTGAGGATCAATCATATAATACGTATATGAAAAAACGGAAAAGAAAGAGTTCAAGTCAATAAGAGAAAAGTGAATAAAAAAAGACAAGGAAATGAACATAAAAGCAGGAATGAACGGAAATAAATAAATAAATATGAACAAGACATACGAGTAAATAGAAGAAATAGAAGAAATAAGGACATAAGGACATAAGCAAATAAGACAAATTGACAAATAAACACGCAAATATTACGCATATGATGAATCCCGGAGGACTCTCGCGTCTCCTGCAGCCGATGTAATGGCTGATGTAATGGCTGATGTAATTAACCCGATGTAATGGCTGGAGAATCAAGGTTTAGGCGCGGCGCAATGGAGACTGAGCGGCGGTACCCAGGGTCATTAGCGGCTGAGAGCACCTGCCTCACCTGTTCCGGTCTGAGGGAAGGCTGGAGTGAGGCAGGGAGGGGGTATGTACACGTTTTATGAGGCAGACGGGAAATAACGAGTCTCTCTCTCTCTCTCTCTCTCTCTCTCTCTCTCTCTCTCTCTCTCTCTCTCTCTCTCTCTCTCTCTCTCTTCTCTCTCTTTTCCTCTCTCTCTCCTCTCTCTCTCTGTATTTTATGTGTATGTGTGTGTTATGTGTCCTGTGTGTTTGTGTGTCTGGTGTTTTGTGTATGTGTATGTGTATGTGTATGTGTGTGTGGTGTGTGTGGGGTTGTGTGTGTGTGTGTGGTGTGTGTGTGTGTGTGTGTGTGTGTGTGTGTGGTGGGGTGTGTGTGTGTGTGTTTGTGTGTATTCACCTACTAGTATTGTACAGGGCCTGAGCATCGCTGGTATGGAACCGTCTCCATATCAACATTTTTTTAAATCATTCATCCTTAGTGCTTAGTGTTGGCCGAAGCCACCACCCCGGAAAGCGGGTCACAACACCCCGCCTAACACCCGGTACCCATTCACTGCTGGGTGGACAGGGGCTCGGGTTTTAAGAAGACCACTCGTCTGTCCTCGCTCCGCCCGGGGATCGAACCCGAGACTTCTCGGTTGTGAGCCGAGCGTGCTAGCCCCTACACTACGGAGTTCCCCTACCCCACACACGTGTGTGTGTGGTGTGTGTGTGTGTGTGTGTGTGTGTGTGTGTGTGTGTGTGTGTGTGTGTGGTGTTTGTGTGTGTGTGATAAGAGAGAAAGAGATAGAGATAGATACACAGGCACATACATGACATACAGAAACACACGCACACATGCACACTTTCCCTGACAGTTTTTATAGAAAATGCAAATAATAGGACAAATAAGCAGCCCTAACAATTAGAAATATAAAAAATAATAAACTAGGGACCAAAACTATGAAAAACAAAGGATAATATGAAAAAAAAATACAGCTTAGCCTTTTTGTTTTACATATTGGCCTATAGTGCCTGTAGGCAGTATCTCTAAGGCTCAGAAGATAGGTTCTGGAGGTTCAGTTAAGGGTTGTGATGCCGTGATGGTTGTCTTCCTGCCTCGCCCGTGGTGGCGCAGGCAGGATTTTTATAGTGACGCCTGTGATTAGAGGCTCATGCTGCTCCCCCTGTGTCCTCCGATGCATTCGCAATCGAAGGTAGAGTTAATGGGCAGTGAATGTGGGTGTTCTTAGGCCACGCGGCGGTGCCGAAAGATTTTGGTTTTCGTCAAGGATCGAACTTGGGTCACCGAGAACGCCACTCGGAGACGCTAACCACTTTGCTACCGCCTCCCCAAGGCTACCTGCAATTCCTTCTATATCTTCTTCTCTTACATCAGGAACACGAGTGACGATATTGCAACACTTTCCACTTTCCCTGCATTTAAGTAAGCTACCAAGAAACACTCGAAAATTTAAAGATGCAAAACACCCTCCTCCCTCTCCCCATCCTCCTCCTGCAGCATTTGCTTCCCGCCTGAACAGTGTGTTAAAGTGTCATTACAGCTTTCTCCTTCACAACAATCTCTGTACTACACATGCCACCAACTCGTGTATCCTTAATTGTCTTGAAGTATAATAATTATAAGACCGTGAAAGTAAGTAACGTCGTATTATACACGATTGACATTTTTTTGATTAAAACTCAGATCAACAAGAGAAAGTTAGTAGTAACTATAACTAGTTAGTAGTAACTATGGAAATATTTTTTTTATGTTCTGAGTTACGATGCCATTTCAAAGTTGTACATTGAATATTACGGCACTGGTTAGATATTATATGAATGTGTAAAGTCTTAGTATATCCCAACAGCAGGATGTGTGTGTCTGTGTGTCTGCCTGTATCAGCAACACCTTTTGATGAAATGCACAAACCAGCATGGTGTGAGTTGTGTCAGCGTGTTGAGCAAGGATGCTGATGCTGACTGCACCGCACGAGCCTGTCCACGCGCCATAGGCCATGGGAAACCGGAACCTTGGAAGTTCCGGTCAAACTCCTTATATGCTGCCGACGGAGCGGAGAGCGGGAGAACAACAGGAGACGCGATACCTAGCGCTCCGATATCAAAACTCCTCTGAGAGTCTGTGTGTACTGAGGGTGTGAGAGTACCTTGTCACAATATTAATTGTTCTGGCTCTGTCTATTAGACATTAGTTTCATTGGCCGTTGTAAAGAACCCCGTGACATTTTGTATTGTAAAAACTTCAGTGTACATATTCATATATATTATGTATATATATTAGGGTACGCCGTAGGTCCAATGAAAAGTGAAATATAGATTATTTCGAATTTATCAGGGTGTTTTCTTATGTACAATTGAATTTTAAGGGTAGTTTGTCCTTTTCAACTTTTTGATTTGAGCACTTCTTGCTATGCAAAAATAGACTTTTATATTTATATGCAAAACATAGTTTAAAGTGCGATTTTGCATAGTAGGAATTGCTCAAATGCAAAAATGGAACGAGATAAAATCGTCTTATAATTCCATTTTACATAGGAAATTGGCATGCCAAAGTTGAGAAAAAGAATTTTTGTTATACGGCGTACCCTGGTCCAGGGTACCAAAATAGTTGGATTGGGTTACGATGGGAGGAAGGACAAGACCAGGGCGATGTTGCCCGACAGCTATGGGAAACTGCACCCAAGGTTGATCAGGGAGGAGCATGTGTCAGTGACAGAGGAGCCATCTGGAAGGCACCTTTGGCACTTTGTACCAGAGGACCCGGTGCCACCTGAGAAGCCTGCGTTCAAGGTGGCTCAGGCTCTCTATGATCTGCTGGTGACATACGACTCCACCGACTCACTGATCGTACTGCAAGGTAACTCAACTAGGGCCAACACGGGTGGAAGGGTGGTACTCACGCCCATTTGGAGAAGATGCTGGGACGCAAGCTCTTCTGGAGTATATGCGTGTTGCACACAAACGAGTTGCCCCTGCGCCACCTTATCACCAGCATCGACGGGCCTACCTCATCTGACACTGGCTTCACGTGTCCAGTGTGCAGTCTGCTGTCCAGCGTGAATGAGATGCAGTACAACGCAGAGTTCAGAGGAGTGCCAGGC
>JACEEZ010024582.1:20000-27500 GCA_016584305.1 Chionoecetes opilio
ACACACACACACACACACAAACCGTCCCAATGGACCAATTGATAGCGACCTGGCCTGCCATTCTGTGGTAGCCGGTTCGAATCCTCACTGCTTAGTAGGTTTTTCACTGACAAATTCGGGCGCTTACTGTCCCCCTTAAGCAAGGGGGTAGGAGTGTTTAGTGTGTGAAGATCCCAGCATTACCAAAGATCGGTAATAATTAACTCCAAGTTCGCAACGGGAGGTTGAAACTGGCGATCGCGACCCAGCTCGCGTGGACAAGACCATGGGTGAATAGCATGGATTACGGAGATAGCAAGCGTTCGTGATCAGAGTATGTGTGTGTGTGCGATTTTTTTCGTATGTGTGTGTTCGTACGGTGTTTTATTTGTGTGTGTGTGTACGTGTGTGTCGTGTGTGCGTGTGTGTGTGTATGTGTGTGTGTGTGTGTGTGTGTGTGTGTGTGTGTGTGTGTGTGTGTGTGTGTGTGTGTGTGTGTGTGTGTGTGTACAAGGAGGAGTTACATTTGCACCAGTTTCGCTATTAATAGATTGTTAACCAATGTGTTACATAACCACAAAGAACGGGATCTTCACCTAAGTTACCTATGTTACCTTCACCTAGGTTCAATATGATCTTAGCTGAAGGAGTATAGTGAAATAATAACTGCGTATTATAACAAAAAACAAAAGTCCTGTTAATCGTATACAATATTCAATTAAAAAAAATGATATCAATAATATAAATCCTTATTTTATTCTTATAAAGGATTTGAAATAATTCATACTGTATTTTGTAAATACCAGTTCCTTTTACTTTCGTGTTCATTACAGCAAATATGTAAGCTATACGTTAAATTGTATGTTTTGATGTCATATGTTTTATCATGAAATACATACTATTACTGAACTTTCCTGTGATGATTTCATTAGAACATTATAAGCTGAACGTATTGATTTTCTTTCATATTTGTAATACTGCTTTAGTGATAATTAATTTACGTATCTTGTTTTTTCAATTTTTCCTCTTGATAATTATTAGTATTGCTATATATTAGTAGTAGTAGTAGTAGTAGTAGTATATTATTATTATTATTATTATTATTATCATTGGTATTAGTATTAGTATTATTATTATTATTATTATTGAGCATTATTTTTCTCTATATTCCTCTCACGTTTCTAATTTTCTTGAGTGTTTTCAACTATAGTTATTTTTTTCATATTATTTTTTTCTCTCTCTCTCTCTCTCTTCCTCTCCTCTCTCTCTCTCTCCTCTCTCTCTCTCTCTCTCTCTCTCTCTCTCTCTCTCTCTCTCTCTCTCTCTCTCTTTTCTCTACTCTTCTATCTCTATATATATCTCTATCTTTATTATTATCATTATATTACTATATTTATCTATTACAGTTAATCAGATATTATCTATATCTATATCATTACTTCTCATATCATGTATATATATATATATATATATATATAGTATATATATATATATATATATATATATATATATATATATATATATATGTTATATATATAGTATATATATAGTATATATATATATATATATATATATATCCATTAATCACACGTCCACTTTATTGTTCCCTGTTAGCCACTCACTAAATTACTCTCCTCTTATTCTTCTACTTCAGTGTTTCTTAAAGTGTAGTCCGCGGACCCCTGGGGTCCGCAGAATATTGCGAGGGGTCCGCAGGCAAATTTGAATGTCAGCTAAAATATATAATAGTATCTGGAAACAATTTAACCGACGACTGTAATGATACATGCGATTTGGCAACTTTGTAGTGGCCGCTGCAAATTGAGTGGCCGGCTGGCCGCTCAAACGTTGAGTCAGTTGAGGTTAGGCTGCTGATGGAATGACGTAGCTTGTGTTCCTCTTTGTACATTTATTAAATTGGCAAGAAAATATTATGGATGGTTATGACAACAAACACATTTTTTCTATCCCATTTGTATGTTTTTTAATTATTTTATAATTATACACAATTATACTACCGTTATACTACTGGTGTGGCCGCCTTGACCGCAAAGATTTTGAGTATTTTCCTACCTTAGCAGACTTTCTTCTCACTGTCGAAGAAGAGCTAGATGTTGACACAACACAAGCTTTCATAGCCCATATGCAAGGCCTTCACTCAGAGTTAGGAAAATAGTTTCCAGAACCAGACCCAATTTTGAGTGGATTAGAAATCAATTTGCTACTGATCAAACCGAGATAGAAAAAGTCAGTGTCAAGCTGCCATTATAAAAGGTGGATAACCTTGTTGAAATTGCAACCACTGGGACACTTCAGCAACAAGTCAGGGAGAGAAGTTTGACGGATTTTTGGGCTCAAGTACACCCAGACTACCCTGGACTCGCATAATTGGCTTTGAGGCATTTGATGCCGTTCCCAACAACATATAACTGCGAGATTGCATTTTCCACACTGGTTGATCTTAAAACAAAAAAGCGCAACAGAATCAATGTCGAACCCGACATGCGACTGAAGCTCAACAGATTGGAGCCAAATACCTCTTGGATCATGAATCAGCAAAAGCAGTACCATTCGTCCCATTAGGATCGAGATGTGAGGACGAAAGGTTATTGTTCAGTGAAATCTGTGTGTAAAAATGTAAATTGTAAATTGTGAAATACATAACGTTATGTGAGGCAAAACTTGAATAGTTATGTTAACGTTAAATCATTAATAAATAATTCAGTAACAATTTTAGTATATTCTAGAAAACAAACTCCTTTTACAAATTTTACTCAAGAGATAGTGTAAAGGGGAAATCTCAGAATTAAGGGTCCGCCACATGATTAGCTTTAAGAAAAGGGGTCCGCTGCACGATAAAGTTTAAGAACCACTGCTCTACTTCCTTCTCTCCTTCACAAAGGCACTTCTTAAATGAGAATACCAGAAAATACTGTTTCTTCTTAAACAAAAATGCCAGGGAATATATTTTCATAAGTTATGTAATTTGGATAAGTTATGTAGTGTCATTCACCAGCATGAGTTTCAACCTTATTCTCAAAATTGTAATTGAAAACCTACTGAACCCTCCAAAAGAACCCTTATTAAATGGAAACCCCTGAAAATATTGTCTCTTAAGGTTGTTATTTCAAATCAGGGATGCAAAAGATATAAGCAATGTGAAATTCAGCATTGTTCTCCGAAATGTAATTATAACCTATTTTTTACCCTTCCTGACCCTGTCTGACCTTTCTTAAGCAAAAAGCCAGCGGATATATTTTCTTAAGTTATGTAATTTGGATAGGTTATGTAATGTCATTCACCAGTATGAGTTTCAACTCTGTTCTCGAAAGTGTAATTGAAAACCAATATTGAACCCCCCAAAAGAACCCTTCTTAAATGGAAACCCCAGACATTTTGTTTTCTTAAGTTGCATATTTCACTTCAGTAGTATAATGGTATTCATCCATATTAATTTCAGTCTTGTTCTCCAAAGTGTAAATAAAGACCTATTTTTGGGGGGCCTTGGGGGCCTGCCCCCTCTAAACCCCAGGAATATTGAACTTAAGAAATGGTTTTTTTTCATTCCCGTATTAATAGCAACCAATTAAAATGATCGAACCTTTCGTTCCCAAAAGTGTAAATGAACTCCAGTGGGCTCCCTAACTATTAGGTGGGGGAAGCAACGCGGCCCCCGGCGTATGACCCTAATGATTGATTGATCGTGGCGGTGTTTAACCATCGTGACGGTGTGTGTGTGTGTGTGTGTGTGTGTGTGTGTGTGTGTGTGTGTATTCATCTAGTTGTATTTTATAGGGCCTGAGTTACTCTCGTATGGCCCCGTCTCCATATCAACATTCTTATCATTCATCCTTAGTGCTTAGTGTTGGCCGAAGCCACCACCCCGGGAGGCGGATCACAAACCCCCGGCTAACACCCGGTTTCCCATTCACTGCTGGGTGGACAG
The DNA here is from genome assembly GCA_016584305.1 of Chionoecetes opilio. NCBI lineage: Eukaryota > Metazoa > Arthropoda > Malacostraca > Decapoda > Majidae > Chionoecetes > Chionoecetes opilio. Next base: position 23,926 of record JACEEZ010024582.1, read on the forward strand.
GGGCTCGGGTTTAAAGGAAACAGCCCATCTGTCTCCGCTCCGCCCGGGGATCGAACCCGGGACTTTTCGGTTCTGAATCGATCATGCTACCTCTGCACTACGGAGTACCCGTATGTGTGTGTGTGTGTGTGTGTGTGTGTGCTGTCACGGCCCTGTCAGTCATAACAAGGCCGACAGGTGAACGAGGCTTGTTCACGAAAAGGACCTTAAAAGTAATATATCTTTGAGAGAGAACCTTCCTAGACTTAGCCACATCCATTCAAATACCAAAATAGGAAGAAATACAATCTATACATACTCAAATCTATACATACTCAAATGTTTATCTCAGGAAAAATAAAAAAAAAAGTTAAAACGCGAGTTAGAAGAGTCATGTAAAATATATTGAAGGAAATACACAAGCTAGAAGGAAGAAACTGTTACAGAGAGATTTATGTGAAAACATAGCGAAAAAAATATATAATAAATATAACTATGCATGACACTCGAACAAAAAAACAAACATTGATTGAACATGTATACATTATTAATTGAATTGGAAACAAAAGGGGAAAACTAGAAAAATAAGCAATATAATAAGCATAAAGAATAATACATATATGCATATGTAGTAGTATAGTATAGTATAGATATATAGTATAGTATATAAGGAATATTAGTAGTCAAGCAAGTTGTGACGTAATAATCATATCATCATTATATACTACTTTTTTATCATCTACTCTATTATTTAGTTATTATGTCATACTATCATCATTTTCAAATCGTCACGTAACTTCTTGTGCTGAGTCCTAATATTACATCATCACCTGCTCCTCCTCCGCCCGTTGCTGTTCATTTTCCTCCTCCTCGTGCTGCTTTTCCTCCATCCTCCTCCTTCTCCCTTTCCTACTTCAACCATCACCATCATCTTTTCCTTTACCAACTCTCCTCCTTCCTTCTCCTCAACTCATCATCATCATCATGGCAAAAAGTGAACTTATCATTTCACAGACATATCCAGGAAACGCAATTGATGTCGACTTAAAGACAAAAAAGAAAAATTGCTTATTTATTTCCTATGACGTACAATAGGAACTGTTGTCCTGGCGTCACTGATAATTAATCACCTCTTATTCACAGCTTTCATATTTACCCGTGCAATATCCTTCCACTAATAATGAGGTATATATGTTTTTACTATATATTATGAGTGTTTGTATGGGTGAATGGGAAACAATACCTTTCAATCTCTCCGAAATCCACCATTAGTTTCCCTTTATTCATCATTGCCATCACTTCTCATTGAATAAACAAGCAGGGAAGAACAAATAATATTTTGTCGAGGATAAAGATGTTGATTTAAACTTGGCATAATTATCTCTCTCTCTTTATCTCTCTCCTGTGTGTGTGTGTGTGTGTGTGTGTGTGTGTGTGTGTGTGTGTGTGTGTGTGTGTGTGTGTGTGTGTGTGTGTGTGTGTGTGTGTGTGTGTGTGTTGTCGTGTGTGTGTGTGTGTGTGTGTGTGTGTGTGTGTGTGTGTGTGTGTTGTGTGTGTGTGTGTGTGTTGTGTGTGTGTGTGTGTCTGTGTGTGTGTGTGTGTGTGTGTGTGTGTGTGTGTGTGTGTGTGTGTGTGTGTGTGTGTGGGTGGTGTGATACTTTTGCTGCGATATTCATGTGCGCATTATATATACATACATCTTATTTACGCACTTTAAACCTGCTGTGGCGGTCTTTGTCTCGCTGGCTCGTGGCGGGGAAAAAAAGCCCCTACGACATCATTTCATTTTTTTTATACGTTGGAGTCTATAGCGCCTGTAAGCTATTATTTCTTTTAAAGGCTCAGGTGGTTGGCCGTGCATATTATGTCAGTCGCTCTCGCCCGTTGGTGTGCAGGCTGGATTTTTTATAGTGACACCTGTGGTCTTTGGCAGTGGCGGCTCGTGATAAAATACAATGGAGGGACTGCAAGCTCACACAACAGTAGGATACACAATTTTTTACCTATCTCAGGTATGAGTTGTAGTTGATGTTCACGGATTTCAGGCATGGTAGTAGTGGTGGTGGTAGAAGGGATGGTGGGGGTAGTAGTGTTGGCAGTAGAGGGGATGGCTGAGATGGTGATGGTAGGATTACAGTATTACTTGAAAATAAAGTCGGTAGCGGTTGATTTCAGTCTTCATTTAATGTCAGCTGGGATAAGTTGATGTTTTGCAAATACTTCACTGGATTTTCCATCGTCATAAGGGTAATTAAAGAAAGCACGATATAACCACACCGCCTTTTTTTTTTCTTTTTTCTTCTAACAAAAAGGGGGATGCACGAACGCAATCCCCCGCAAACAAATATTTCGCACTCGATTTAACTACATTTGGTTTAATCGCAAGGGTCAGCATCGCCGGAGTGCAATGGTGGGCCTCTCCCTGAGAAAACCGCCTTCAGGATCGCGGATCTTCTGTGCCAGGTAAGTATTGCACACCATACTCTCCTGTGCCAGGTAAGTATTGCACACCATACTCTCCTCTGCCAGGTAAGTATTGCACACCATACTCTCCTGTGCCAGGTAAGTATTGCACACCATACTCTCCTGTGCCAGGTAAGTATTGCACACCATACTCTCCTGTGCCCGGTAGGTATGCACACCGTCTACACGCACTGGGGACGAGACTAAAAGCTGGGGGACGAGACTAAAAGCTGTGCCGGCTGCAGCTCTTTGAGTTCACATGTGGCGCGGCGGCAGCACAGACATGAATCGTACAGCAAATATGAAAGTAACTTACATTTTGGTCTGGTTTTAATGAAAATTCACTTAGTAACGTATTGAAAATAACATATAATTACTTTTTATTATGATATATTTGTTAGTAGTGTATCAATTCTGCTGTGTCTCTAAAGACATCATACACCTGGCAGTGAGTGTCTGGGGGTGCTGCAGCTCCGCAGCCCTATGCCACGAGCCGCTACTGGTCTTTGGTGAAGATCCAGTTTTCTGTGATTTTCGGATCATCAGTCAGGCTCAACCTGCCACCGAGTGTTTCCTCCGTGGCACTCGCAGTCGAAAGAACAGGAATAGCTGCATGCATGTTTCTTCAGCCACTCGACGATGAATTTGACAGCTGCTCCTTGGCGGGACTTGAACTCGTGACCTTCTGCTCCCCTACCAGGCTTTTGTCGACCGCATTAAAGAAGGTCGAAAGAGATTCCCCCGACAGGATTGGAACTCGGGACACTGAGCTCACCACTCCAAGACGCTAACTACTCGTCCACCGCCTCCCCCTAAATGATGTTGGCAGCGGTGGGATAGAAGGTTTGTGGCTGCACTGTGAAACAAAGGGATGAAGGATGGCACGTACAAGGAAAATATGAGAGGAAAGAAGAGGGACGAATGGGGCAGAGGAAAAGTAGGAGGGAAGGTTAGAGAAAGCAAATAAATAAAGTAAGGGCTGGAGTGTGGTTAGGGAAAGAAAGGTGTGTTAGTTGTGTTGGAATTTGAGAAGGAATATTGTACGGAAGGAAGGGAAAGCGGAGTGAAAGGATAAGTAAGGATAATTAATGATAGGAAAGAGAGGTATAATATGAGAGGAAGAGTGGGTTGAT
>JACEEZ010024582.1:30000-50000 GCA_016584305.1 Chionoecetes opilio
TTCAACGCTTGTATGGACTGGGTATTGGACAAGGTTGTACATCAAAGTGATTGTGGAGCATCCGTCGGCAACACCAAGATCACTGATCTTGTTTTTGCCGATGATGCAGTAATCTTTGCTGAGTCGCTGGAGGTCCTGGTGATGGCTCTCGAGGCGCTGCACGAGGAGGCAAAGCCTTTGGGACTTGAGGTCTCCTGGCTCAAGACCAAGGTCCAGGTATTTGGAGACTTACTAGATGAAGCAGTACAGTCTGTTCATGCGTGTGGCGAGGACATTGAGATCTTGGAAAGTTTTACATACCTTGGTAGCGCAGTCCATAATGACGGCGGGTCACGTCAAGAAGTCTTACGACGGATTGGCATAGCCCACGGTGTTATGGACTCGCTCAGCGGGAGTATTTGCCGTTGTCGGTACCTGTGCAGGAGGACAAAGATCCGGATCTTCAAGTCGCTTGTGATCCCTGTCTTACTCTATGGTTGTGAGACATGGACACTAAATAGTGACTTGAAGAGACGAATCAATGCCTTTGGTAATAAGTGTCTTCGCAGAATCATGGGGTATCGCCGGGATGATTACGTGTCAAATCAGCGATTGCACCTTGAGACTGAATCGAGGCCTATTACCTGCATAGTCCGTCAGCGCCAACTTCGGCTATATGGGCATGTGGCACGCTACCCTGCAACCGATCCTTCTCATCGGGTTGTATCTGTAAGAGACAATCCGGCGTGGAGGAGGCCAAGGGGGCGCCCACAAGGCTCGTGGCTGGAGCAAGTTGATGTTTCTTGTCGAGAGCTGCTTGGTATGGGAAAGGAGCTTGCATGGGAACTCGCGCGTGGTGACCCCCGGGAGTGGCGTCGTAGGGTGGGCGAGGCGACGCGCCCCCCGGCGTATGCCCCCAATGATCTCTCTCTCTCTCTCTCTCTCTCTCTCTCTCTCTCTCTCTCTCTCTCTCTCTCTCTCTCTCTCTCTCTCTCTCTCTCTCTCTCTCTCTCTCTCTCTCTCTTTTTATTTTTTTTTATTTTTTTTATTTATACCGAGTTACAAAAAAAACATCATTACAGAGTAAGCTACTATTTACATTACATAAATAATTGTAACATTTACGGGCTAAAGGAGACATAATAAGTGTTCCCAATCTAAAAGCCTAACTCGTGTTAATTTTGATCTCCTTGCCTTCACCTCGGCAGCCACGCGTTCACAAATTCCTTGAACTCTTGCACAGTTGTACCGTCATGGCGTGGCTGCGAGGCAAGGAGAGCATTCCACCAGCCAACGTAGACACAGACGAACTGACGCTGGTGGTGCCAAGTACGACATCGGGGCTGTAGTAGCTCTTCGGGGGCTAGAGCAACGGCCCTTGTAGTAACCTGAGCCCGCCGTAGGGGCTGCCGGAGTGTGTGCAGGTGAGGCACCCGCTGCTGATGCACCTTGTACATCACGGTGAGGCCCGCTACGTCTCGGCGGTGCTGAAGGCTGTGAAGTCGTGGTTCCTGCCCGGCACCGCTGTCCCTGATGAGGCTCATCGCGCGACCCTGTACCTTGTCAAGGAGGGCCAGGTGCTTGTTGGCCACGCCGCCCCACCCGAGGCAAGCGTATTCCATAGAGGAGCGGACCTGCGCCTTGTAGAGGACTTCCAACCCCTTGCTGTCAAGGAGCCATGACATCCTCCTCAGGGATGCCAGCTTCCCCGAAGACTCTCTGGCGAGCCGCTCAATGTGGGCTTTGAAGGTCAGCCTGCAGTCGCAGGTGACCCCCAGCACCTCCACCTCGTCCTGGGGCACCAGCGTCTTCCCATCGCAGATAAGGCGTAGGGCTACGCTCGACCTGGAGACATGGAGCAGCTGTGTTTTATGAGGAGCGAATTTTACTTGCCACTTGTTGCCCCAGGCCACGATTTATGGGCCCCCAGGCCCAGGCTCTCTCTCTCTCTCTCTCTCTCTCTCTCTCTCTCTCTCTCTCTCCTCTCTCTCTCTCTCTCTCTCTCTCTCTCTCTCTCTCTCTCTCTCTCTCTCTCTCTCTCTCTCTCTCTCTCTCTCTCTCTCTCTCTCTCTCTCTCTCTCTCTCTCGTCTCTCTCTCTCTTCTCTCTCTCTCTCTCTCTCTTATATATATATATATATTATATATATATATATATATATATATTAATTATATATATATATATATTATATATATATAATATATATAATATTATATATATATATATATTATATATATATATATATATATATATATTTTATATATGTAGGCTATATATATACATATATATATATATATATATATATATTTAATATGTAGGCTATATATATATAATATAATTATATATGTAGGTATATATATATATATATATATATATATATATATATATATATATATATATATATATAATATAATATATATATATATAATATATATAAATATGTATATAATATATATATATATTATATATATATAGTTTGATTTATCTAGTATTACATCTCACCTCTCCCTTTCATTTCCTCCTCCTTGCGTTCCTCCTATCACTCTGCCTTCCCTTCTCTCTGACTCTTCAAACTAAGCTTCTTTCCCACGTAACAAACAATCAGCCATTATTTCGGTATGCCCTACTTCCTCTTATTCTCTCTTCCTGCGTTCATGCTCTTCTCTCACCCACTCATGCACGTTTCATATGCTTCTCTCTCTCTCTCTCTCTCTCTCTCTCTCTCTCTCTCTCTCTCTCTCTCTCTCTCTCTCTCTCTCTCTCTCTCTCTCTCTCTCTCTCTCTCTCTCTCTCTCTCTCTCTCTCTCTCTCTCTCTCTCTCTCTCTCTCTCTCTCTCTCTCTCTCTCTTGTTTCTCACTGTCATTCCCCATACTTCAAGTTTGTATTGGCTGGAATATTGTTCCTTTTTAATACAACTATATACAGAGCTACTGCTGCTACAGAATATAACATAACTACTGCTGCTACTATTAGTATTGCTGCTGTTTTTGCTGCTGCTGCTGCTGCTGCTGCTGCTACTACTACTACTATTACTTAGTCCATTTGGAATGGACTAAATAAGGAGGTGATATCGGCACATAATGTGTACCAATTGAAAGAAAGACTGGATAAATGTAGATACCGAGACGGGACCACACCAGTGTAGCTCAGGCCCTGTAAAACACAACTAGGTAAATACAACTAGGTAAATACACACACACACACACACACACACACATACACACACACTCGCACCTATATACAAACTTTATACAACTTTATACAAAATGTAGGAGTATTTTAAACAAAATAGACTTACTGAGAGGAACATCTTGTGTAGAAGATTTTGATATAATAACATTAACAGAAACATGGATAGATATGACAGGCAAAGTACATAATCCAGAAGTTGAGATAAAGGGGTATAAGTTATTTCACAAGGACAGGTTAGGCAGGAGAGGTGGAGGAGTTGCACTATATGCCAGGGATACATAGCAGTGTTGTGTTAACAATGTTATAAAACAAATGTTAGTGTAGAGTCTATATGGGTGGACAATAGTGGAAATTAGAGAAGGAACTGATAAGATGATCTTGGGTGTAGTGTATAGGCCTCCAAACTTATATTAAGAGGATTGAGGTCCTATATGGGAAAATATAAGCACGGGTTGTAGATATAATCGATTATGCATGGTAGCAGATTTTAATCTTAGGAACATAGACTGGGATTTAATTATAGGAGACAATGACGCATAGGATTTGTTAAAAATAGTTCAGGATAACTTCCTTAAGCTAGGTTTGAGGAGCCTACTAGGAGTGATACTATTCTAGATTTATTACTAACAAACAGGGAAGATTTAATTACAGAGGTGGAAGTTGGAGGTCATTTAGGTAATAGCGATCATTGTGAAATTAGGTTTTGCTTAAAATGGGAAGTAGGATCTAGGAGGGTTAATATAATCATAGAGTACCTGACTTTAGAAAGGCTAATTATGCAGGATTAAGAATACACCTGGAGGGGATTAACTGAGGTTGTAGGATGGAGGAGAAGATTGTGTATGAGGTCCGGGCGGAGAGAGGTGTCACTGAGGTCAGTGCTAATTAGGATTATACAATATTTGAGCAATTTAATTGTTGGTAAAAAAAAAAAAATCCTTTTAGGGCGATAAGATCAAGGAAAAACGACCCCAAATGGATGACAACGACTTTAAAACAAAACGTATGAGTAAAAAGGGACATGTATAAGAAGGTTAAGGCAGGGAAGGTGAACAGAGATCAGTATAACGTGATGGCTAAGACAGTGAACAAAATAACAAGAACAGCAAAGAACAATTATGAGATGAAGGTTGCTGGCCAGGGTATTAACATAATGCAAAGAGGTTGTTAGTGAATCGTTAGTGCATATTTTTCAGGAAATCGGTTGATATAGGTAGGGGAGGGGCCGTAACAATGGAGGAAAGGATATGTAGTTCCTATATTTTAGAAGGGTGATAGAGGTAGAGGATTAATGTCAAATTACCGGCTCGTTAGCCTGACGTCAGTAGTTGGTAAATTATTGGAATCTGTTATTGCAAAAAAACATTAGTGAGCATCAAGAAAAGCATAGTTTGGTAAATTATTCACAACATAGGTTCACCAAGGGCAGATCATGTCTCACTAATTTATTGAGTTCTTATAGAAAAGTTTATGAAACAGCAGATATTGAAGAGGACTATGGTATAGTATACTTGGTCTTAGTAAGGCATTCGATAAGGTACCACTCGAGAGACTCTTAAATAAGATTAAGGCACATGGAATAGATGGAAAGGTTCTTCGTAGGATTATATCTTGGCCAAGTGATATGTAACAAAGGGTTACAATTAATGGTTCTAAATCTGAATGGGGGCAGGTAACAAGTGGGGTTCCACAAGGGTCTGTTTTGGGTCCATTACTATTTTTTATTTACATCAACTACTTCGATAGTGGGATTAGCAGTGATATCAGCAAGTTTGCTGATGATACTAAGGTAGGTAGGATTATTATATCACAGTCTGATGTAAACATATTGCAAGAGATTTAGACAAATCAAATGAGTGGGTAGTCAAGTGGCAGATGGAATTTTATAATGATAAGTGTAGCGTAATGAATGTTGGTAAAAAAAATATCCTGGTAATAGGTACACTATACTCAATGTATCACTGAAAAAAACAAGTGAGAAAGATCTGGGAGTGCGGGTTAGCTCAGACATACGTCCTAGGAATTAATGTATTGAGGCTCGAAATCGACCTATTAGGGTGTTAGGATTTATTACCAGGAGTGTTAAAAGTAGAAGGGCCGAGGCACAGACCACTGTAAATCTGGACTGCGCACAGAATATCGGCCTGTTGCACAATGGCCCCAAAGTCAGAGCGCCTGTTTTCAACTTCACTGTTCACTCGGTAACCAGGAAGGATATCGACGCGAATTTTCGTAGGTTTTCAGTTCATAATAGCAAGGATTCAATTTTTAAAAAACTTAATTTATTTGTCAAGTGCAATATATATATATATATATATATATATATATATTATATAATATATATTATATATATATATATATATATATATATATATATATATATATATATAATATATATATATATACATTATATATATATATATATATATATATATATATATATATATATATATATATATATATATATATATATATATATATATATAATATATATTATATATATTATATATATATATATATATATATATATATATATAATTATATTATATTTATATCTATTATATATATATACATATATATATATATATATTATATATATATATATATACTATATATATATACATATATATATATATATATATATATATATATATATATATATTATATATACACACACACACACACAAAACTAACAAACAATAAATTCACTATGCCATGCAACACACTACATAATAAACACACTATTTAATTAACTAGGCTACACACTAACAAACAATAAACTAACTGTACCAGGCTACACCTCATCATCATTATAAAAAACCCGTCGCCGTGTTTACAAAGGTGGGCAGAGTAGAGGCTCAGGGAAAGAGAAAACAAACAGTAGAAGTAGTAAAAATCACCCAGTGAAATGGGTCACACAGCCTTTCACTCTCCCATTCAAGCCCTCAGAGATTATAGACTTCCCCCCAAACGCACATTTTCCACAACATAAGTCGCCTCACCTGAGTGTGAGCTACACACTAATGAACAATTATCACAAGACACTCAGTCCTCAACTTTTAGTTTTATACGAATTGCAACCAGTCAGCTTGTTCTTCTTGTCTGTGTTCTGGTTGCAAGACACTTGCACTGTTTTTACGTTAGGTATTCACATTACTATTATTTTCTATGCTGTAATTAGATGTGAAAGCATTGAACAGGGCACCCGCAATTGAGAAGTACACCTTCTCGAGAAAACTGTGGTTGTTGGCACAATGCAATGTGGGTCGTCTTCCTCCCCAAGGGTATCAATGACGTGCTGGAAGGTCGCCTTGGGCTTGCTGCAGCCGAACAGAGTATACCTCGTCGTCTTCTCCTTCCAAAGCCATCTGTATATGTGGCACACGTCCTTGGTGAGAGAGACATTGAACTGGGAGGGACACACCAGCCTCCCGCGACTCAACAAATCTGTGAATGATTTCACGGCGACGAGCACATCCTGCTCGTGTTACTCCACATCCTCGTCGTCACCCACTTGTACGTTCACCTCGGCATGTTCACGTTAAGTCTCCTTGTTCACGAGGAGGTCATAGCAGGACCCTCACTTGTAAATGTTTAAGACCGATCGTGCCAGGTAACCGGCACGTAACCAATTGTTTTGGCACAAAGACTTGAATAAGTAGCAATCTTTTATGTCACAGTAATAAAAACATGCACGGAATAATAACAAATACAAAAAACGAACAATTATGGAGATGAGTGCGGTAGTACAGCTTCCCACACCAAGCGTTCTAGTGAAACTGACTATAACCGTTGGGGCCAGTATGAAGCGCGGGGATTTGAAAACACTGGCGCGTAAACAGTCCAGAGATATAATGGTCTATGGCTGAGGTTATTATAAAGCTATATTTGGCTCTGGTCAGACCTAACTTAAGACTATGCGGTAGAGTTTTGGTCTCCGAATTACAGGATGGATAGATATATTTACAGGATGGATATATTATTGTACCACTAACACGTAGAAGCTATCGTGTTAGAAAGTAGTCACACAGGCAGCCTCGTATGGCCCAGAAGGGCTGTTGCTGTCTGTTCTTCTTTTGTATTATCACTATCACTTTTACGGCACACACTTTCATTGGTTCGTCTGCTGCAAAATAAACTTTATAAACTTTCTTCACCCATCTCCGAATGTTTCTATCTGTCACTATCTTTATCTCTGTCTCTTCCAGTCCATCAACGCCAGCAACTTTCCACATCTCTTCCATCGCATCTTGTCTTCTGTCCTGTTTTTTATTTGTTTTATTGCCTACACTTCGTTTTTCATGTCTCCTCGTTTTGTCTATGTGTTATTCTCCCTTACGTACGTTATTGCTCTGTCTATGTTGCTGTTCTAAAGTATTTTATGTTCTGTCATGAAGATATAAGCTCATTTCAACAGGTATAAATATATTATACACTTCTAAAGGCACGTTTTTTTTCTAATCATTGTTTATTATCTCACAATCCACCATGTTAAAAGCCCCTAAATCCATCTCTGACCACTCCACACACACACACATAGCTATCCACCAACAACACTCTACAATTTTTTTTGAGTAAAAAACAAAAATGGGACAAAATATTTCATTGTCATCAATATGTGTACACCTTTTTCCTTTCACTACTACTTTAACTAGTACTAATACTATTACTATTATTACAACTGTCATACATACATGTACATGTATATAATTTGAAGGGTCGGTCTGTCGAGCTTGAGCTCATATACATATATGTTGCGAAATCAAGTTGCCGATTGAGATCAGTTATGGGTTATATGATAATATATTAATTATGTATGAATAGTAACCAAATATCAATAAAACATAACAATAATCAATTATTATGTTTCTCCTTGTTTAATAATACTACCAAAGATATTGTATAAACATAAGGTAATAAAAAAAAATCACCACGGGAATAGAAAATAATAATAATCATAACTACTATTAAAAAAAAATCCCTTCGGGGATAAAAAGTGATAATAATCAGAGCTACAATTTTTTTTTTTTTTTTTTTAACATCTAATATACTATAGGAGTAGCCGTGTGTCTGTCTGTCTGTCTGGGTAGCCGAAACGGTACATTCAATTTTGATGAGAGTAGGCTCAACAAATCGCAAATAAATCGTAGGTGGTAAGCGGCTTAGACCCATGTCGATTGAATAATTTTGAAGGGGGGGTTTGGGCTAAAACAAACTTAAATGAGTATTAGATTACAGGAAGAAACTCTGCGGTAACTCTTTGCCGTATTTCACTAACTTCGTACTCATAGACTTACCGTTTGTGTGTGTGTGTGTGCATGTGTGTGTGTGCGTGCGTGTGTGTGTGTGTGTGTGTGTGTGTTTGTGTGTGTTTGTGCATGTGTGTGTGCGTGCGTGCGTGCGTGTGTGCGTGCGTGCGTGCGGGCGTGCGTGCGTGCGTGCGTGTGTGTGCGCGTGTGTGTGTGAACCGCTGAAAGGGGTTCTCTTGAATCTATAATAATATAAGCGAAAGTGTGTGTGTGTGTGTGTGTGTGTGTGTCTGTCTGTCTGTCTGTCTGTCCGCGATAGGTGCCGCCCCCTGTGGCGGAATCCCATCATATGTCACAGTTTTGGAATCAGGTTGACCAAAGGAAGGTTTTAAGCCCACTTATAGGATGATCCGATCACTTTTTTCTTCTTTTTTTTAGCAGCCTATTAGCGAGAACTGTGAAGAAAAAAAAGTGGGTTGCGAGAATTGAGGAAACCTTGATGTCGTAATGGGTGATGGGTAATGATGGGTGGGTGATGGGTAATGGGTGAGTGAATGGGTGGGGTGATGGGTAATGGGTGTGGGGTGATGGGTGAGTGAATGGGTGGGGGGTGATGGGTGATGAGTGAGGGAATAGGTGGAGGGTGATGGGTAATGGGTGAGTGAATGGGTGTGTGGTGATGGGTAATGGGTGAGTGAATGGGTGTGTGGTGATGGGTAATGGGTGAGTGAATGGGTGTGTGGTGATGGGTAATGGGTGAGTGAATGGGTGGGGGGTGATGGGTAATGGGTGAGTGAATGGGTGGGGGGAATACATACATTTCTGGAAAGTTAGAAGGGGCTATCTGGAGAGTCTGTGTTTGGTGGGCCGAGGTGGTGGGTAATGGGTCTATCTGGAGAGTCTGTGTTTGGTGGGCCGAAGCACCAATAGCCCTCCGCAGGAGCTAGCCAAAAAGGCCGCCCTCCGGGCGGCTTTGCGGCTAGTATGATATAATTAGGAGTGGTGGTGCTGCTGGAACAGGAGATGAGAGTGTGGCGGGCGCGTTGTGATAGCTATGGTCGAGCCGCGAGGCACGGAGGTGTGGGGTCTGATCTGTGTATTGTTTATGCGTCCTTAACCCTTCACGCCCAGATCTTTCCTTTGCTATAAAAAAATTGTAAGTTGTCAAGCCATAAAATTAAGAAAAGTAACTAAATATACCAAATTAGTTAGTGGACAAGGATACTAAACAGGTCATATCGATAAAATATTGCTTATATTCATTAAAAATCGTCTAATGATAGTCAAATTACAATGGAAATTACGTTCTGGGTCTCAAGGGGTTAAGATACGTGTGGGTGTGGGTCAGTAATGAGTACTCAACTTGTAGATTGAAGATAGATGAATATATTGCTCAGCAGGAGTGGAGTACAGGAACAGTGGAATATGTTGGGCCAGGCACACGTGGCCTGGCCACGAAGCGGAGCGTGAATCTGACCTCTATACCGGGGCAGGAGCGAGAACTGAGTGGGCGAGGGTCACGTGTACAACCCTATTTATATGAGAGGTCAAGGAGCGCGTTGCCATACAGAGTGTTGCCATATAAAGCTTACCTACCTACAGTACAGTACATGTGTGTGTGTGTGTGTGTGTGTGTGGCTTGGGGTCGACCACCTACCACCGGTGACAGACAGACAGGCGTGGGGCTGGGGTGAGGTAGGCGTGGGGCACGGGTGAGGCAAGCATGAGGCTGGGGTGAGGCAGGCGTGAATCTGGAGTGAGACAGGCGTGGGGGTTGGGTGAGGCAGGCGTAGGGCTGGGGTGAGACATACGTGGGGCTGGGATGAGACAGGCTACGATGGATGTAGGTGGTCTACCCCGAGGCACTTTGACCAGTGACCAACGGCAGCAACAACACGACTGGAGTTTGCACTCACATTGTTGTCTGATATATACTAATACTATAAACATCAATACATGGGTCCGAAGGGCCCATAAGCACTTGTCTATGCCTATAGCGCCTGTAGGTAGTGACCTCCAGATGGTAGGCTCGGATGGTAGGCTCTGGATGCTGACTTAATGGCTGTGATGGTTGGCACTCGCCCGTTGGTGAGCAGGCAAGATTTTTATTGGGACGCCTGTAATTTGAAGCTCAAGCCGACCCCCTGTGTTCTCCGATGCACTCTAAATCGAAGGTAGAGTTAATCCGTGGGCTGCGGCAAACCTTCCTGAAGGCTCTGCTGAGCGACTGCGGTATACCTTCCGGAAGCACGATTTTCACTTTTCATTTTTTCATTAACATTCGTAGAAGTCTACAAACTGTGTCACATGTAGGCCGCTATGTCAGCCCTCGATACCACACATCACCATCTGCCTAACTACGCTGTACGCAAAGATACCACTCCTTGGGTATTTTTCCCAAGATCTTGGGATATAGGCCATGGCCTTGTGATATTTTTTGTCTATCTTGGGATTTTTGGAGAGATTATTAAAGTATTTTTCCGATTGTTTATCTCAAGGTAAGCATATGTACCGAATTTAGGATTCAGTTTCAATGTTTTCTTAACAACCTTGGGATATTTATGTCTATCTTAGGATTTTGGGGGGTCAGTCTTGGGTCAGTCCTAAATACGGTACACATGCTTACCTTGAGATAAACTACTGGATAAATACTTGAATAATCCCCTCAAAATCTTGGGAAAAATCCCAAGGAGTGGCATCCCTTACCCCACCTCAGCAGTCTCTCGCTAGCGGTTTGGTGCCATTCGCGCCAGATATTTTAACTCCCGACTACAACCACACCACAACCCCATACGTTTGGGTTAAAAATAGATATATTGCCGGATGCGGATTTTTCCTAACTTGACGTTGATGTGATTTTCATCCAATTCTGTAATGGTCACTGTTTCACTCACATTGCCGCACTGGGCACTAACAAATGCACAGCTCCCGCAGTCCCTGGGTTAATGGACAGGGCAGGTAGGTATTCTTAGGCCATTCGATGGTGCATAAATATTTTAAGTGGATTTATGGGTCTCATTCGGGATCAAACTCGGGTCTTCGAGAAGGCCACACGGTGACGCTAACCACTCTGCTACCGCCTCCCCAAACTATACAGATACACAATGACATGTATACATGAATGAAAATATTGTATCACATGACCACAAAATATAAAAATCACATACTAAAGATAAACAAATACATAAATAGTGATATTTGTAATCACTAAACACGCTCCCAAAATACAAACAAAAAAAACATTAATGATAAATAACGTAATAGGAATATAAGACATACGGGACTCAAAAAGGGTCTAGTAATAGGAAACAATATACAAGCATATACAAAACTATAGTAAACTTGAATAAACAAATATTAGCTATCATTGAACGAATTATTTCTCTTTTATTAACATTGGAAAATGCTACTATCTGTGATGTTTTTAAGATCCTCTGGCAGCCGATTCCACATTACTATTACTACTACAACACACATCCTGCACCACCAACCTTTTTCACCCTAAGCTTCGCTGAAGCCCAACAACTGTCCTTTTACAAACCTTTCAATTTCAATCTAAAATAAGAAAATGGTACAAAATAGTTCACACATGAACTTTTGTCTTCTTTACTTTAAAGCCTATAGAGCCTGTAGGCTTTTATCTTCATTCTTTGAGGGCTAAGGTGGTTGACCCTGCACATTCTGGAGGCCTGTGATGGTTGGTCCTCGCCCGTAATGGCTCAGGCAGGATTTATACAAAGACACCTGTGATGGTTTGATTTGAGGCTCATGCAACCCCTTGGTTCCCTCCGCTGCACTTGCAGTCGAAGGTGAGGTTAATGGGCAGCATGTATTTATCTTCGGCCACTTGACAATGGAAGAAACAGTTGTTCTTGGCGGGATTTGAGCTCAGGACCTTGGTGAGCTCGGATGTTCACCACTACCAGGTTCTAATCATCCGGCCACCGTTTTAAAGATTTCCGAAAGAATTGCCCCTGATGGGATTCGAACTGGTGACCATTAGCTCACACTTCCAGAGGCTAACTACTCGGCCACTGCCTCCCCTAACCTCGAGGGGAATCACCTCGAGGCTGGCGGTAAAGGCCGGCAGCGGCGCCGTGAACGCCAACACGCTGTCCTAGGGCTAAATGCAAGAATGCTCGTTAATTCCCGGCAGGTGGATATGCCCCACCGTCGTATCTCCACCGGTGGGATATACAAGAATTGTTCTCAAAACCCCGGCCAGTGGAGATTTGGGCAATTGAATTGAATTGAATTGAATTATTGGGTAAGCTCAGACTTTATAAAAAGGTATGGAGCACAGCTCCCAGAGGATTGAACAATTTAAATCATACAAATATAATGTTACATAACTAACCAAAAAAAATAGAACAAAAAACAAACAAAAAACAGGTATCAAGAAAAGAATAATTGGAAAATACTAATGACTAACTCTACATAATACTCATCTAAACATACTTAGCACTGACCTCAAAAATAAAGATAAATTCTTAATTACTTTTACATTGGTGTTTTGCATCAACGAAATATATTTGAAATTTGTTGGCCTATATGTATAATAATTTGGTATATACATGTCACGTAACCTGACAATTTCAGTGTTATTACATTTAAAAAGGACATGAAACTCATCTCCTACAACCCCAGCGTCACACTTGTTACATATCCGATCTTCTCTATTTACACCTTCATATCTACCAGCATTACAGGCAATCTGTTATTACTAGTTCTTAATCTAGTCACCATGATTCGGCTGCTCTTCTGTAAATTTACAATGTACCATTCCATGCCATAATCTAGCTTAAACAGCTTGTAGTTGCTACATAAAGATTTTGTTACTAAGTTGCCATGCCAAGTTGCAATCCACTGGTCTTTCAATCTCAATTCCACAGCCTTTTTAACCCATGTTGTGTTAGGGACATCTTGCAACAACCACATACCTGACATACCACATTCATTACAAATATTTTTGATTCAGGCTAACCATGGAGAGGTATAAATCCCTAACCTATCCAACTGCAATAAGCATTGATACATTATATAGTTATATTTTGTATGTTTTCTTGAAATTAGCTTAGACCAATATCCTATCAATCTGCTCTTTATATGTATGCCAAGTGGAAATACTCCAAGTTCGCCATATACCATGTCATTACTAGAATTTTTATGAACTCCTAGTAACTGTTTTAAGAATTTCAGATGCAATGTTTCTAACTCTCTAATGATATTATATCCCCAGATCTCAGATGCATAAGTCAGTATAGGTAGTACCATGGTATTAAAAAGTTCAATCTGCATGTCAACTGGCAAGTCAAACTTCATACACTTACCTATCAATGAATACATGGCTCTTGTTGCCTGTTCTTTAAGCTCCAGCTCACCTTTACGAAACCTTCCATTTTAATTAAATAACACACCAAGATAATTATAGTCCTCTACAACCTCAACCTACAACCTCCACCACCAAATTCAAATGTATAATAATTATCTAGGTTACCTTTCCCCTACTAAACAGGACTATTTTTGTTTTGTCACAGTTAAGCTTCAATTTCCATTCATTACAATACAAATTCAGAGCAATCAGTGCCTGCTTCATTCCTTCCACACTGTCACAAAATATGATTGTATCATCTGCATACATTAGAACAAGAAGTTTTAGATATGAATTTAAGAAATCATCACCAAAATTTACATAATTACAATTATATTCAAGTAATTTACTTACAAGATCATTAATATAAAAAGCAAAAAGCAAAGGTGACAAATTTTCACCTTGCCTCACCCCTACATTACATACAAAGGTATCTGATTTCTGTTGGTTAAGCATGACACAAGACCTGATGTTATTGTACATATTTCTGATTACATTAAATACTTTTCCATTCACCTTTTCCCTCACTAGCTTATACCACAAACCTTCACGCCACACCATATCAAAAGCTTTCTTATAGTCTACAAACAGACAAAAAAGCTTCCTTTTCTTCCAGCTAAACAGATCAATTACACACTTCAGCAAAAATATGTGTTCCAAAGTGGAGTATCCATGCCTAAAGCCTGCTTGTGTTTCATTGATAATTAACAAACTATTTAAGTATTCATTAAGTCTCTCATTCAGTATAGAGGTGAACAGCTTCCCCATGCAGCTAAGCAAAGTGATCCCCCGGTAATTATTACATCCGGAATGTCACCTTTATTCTGTAAAGTGGCACTATCATACCAACCAACCACTCAGATGGCATAACACCAGTATCAAGTATTTCATTAAACATTTTAACATATAGGGGGCACAAAATATGCTGAGTACTTTTAATGTATTCATTTACTATGTATGTGTGTGTGTGTGTGTGTGTGTGTATTCATCTAGTTGTATTCATCTAGTTGTATTTTACAGGGCCAGAGCAACGCTCGTATGGCCCCGTCTCCATATCAACATTTATTTTTCTCATTCATCTTTAGTGTTGGCCGACACAACCACCCCGGGAGGTGGGTCACAAACCCCCGGCTAACACCGGTACCCATTCACTACTGGTGGACAGGGGCTCGGGTTTTAAGAAGACCGCCCGTCTGTTTCGCTCCGCCCGGGGATCGAACCCGGGACTTCTCGGTTGTGAGCCGAGCGTGCTAAGCCTTAAACTACGGAGTTCCCTAATGTGTGTGTGTGTAGTGTGTGTGTATGTGTGTGTATGTGTGTGTGTGTGTGTGTGTGTGTGTGTGTGTGTGTGTGTGTGTGTGTGTGTGTGTGTGTGTGTGTGTGTGTGTGTGTGTTTGTGAAACACATGTGACTCTGTAGTGTAGTGGTTAGCCAGGGTCGGCCTTACACGAGAAGTCCGGTTTCGATCCCCGGGCGAGCGAATGATAGATGGTGGATCTTTTTAAATCCTGTCCTGTCCACCCGCAGTGATGGTACCGGGTGCACAGCCGGGGGTTTGTAACCCCCCCGGTGGTGGCTCCCACGCACTATATCGCATAGTCGGAAGAACACTATGGCTTCGAGGCTTATCCTCTAAACAACAGACGAAGGAAACAAGTGTGTGTGGTGTTGTGTGTGGTGTTGTGTGTGTCTGTTTGTGTGAGGTTGGGTGGTGTGTGTGTGTGGTTGTGTGTGTGTGTGTTTTCGTAAGGCCTAAGTGCTGTAGCCTATTTTACTTGAGGGCTCAATGTTGGCCCTGCACATTTGGATTTTGGAGAGTCGTGATGGTTGGTCCTCGCCCGTTAGTGACAGAGGCTGGAATTTTATAGTGACACCTGTGATCTATTGGTGAAGATCCTGTTTTCTGTGATGTTCGGATCTACAGTCAGGCTCATGCTGCCACCTGGTGCTCCCTCCGCTGCTTTTATAGTCGCAGTCGGAAGAACATGTATGCCGTATGCGGGTTTATTCGGCCACTCGACGACGAATTTGACAGTTGCTTCTTGGTGGGACTTGAACTCTGGACCTATTGCTCACCTACCAGGCTCTTGTCAACCGCATTAATGAAGGTTGCAAGAGTTGGGGAGGTGGTAGCAGAGTGGTTAGCGTCACCGGTTGGCGTTCTCGAAGACCCGAGTGAGACCCATAAATCCAATTAAAATAATTTTGCACCGTCGAGTGGCCTAAGAACACCCACATGCCCTGTCCATTAACTATACCTTCGATTGCGAGTGCATCGGAGGACACAGGGGGGCGGCATGAACCTTTAATCACAGGCGTCACTATAAAATTCCTACCTGCCCCACCACGGCGAGGGCCAACCATCACAGCCCTCAAGTGAGCCTCCAGGGCCTACCATCCCACCCCTGGAGGTCACTGCCTACAGGCGCTATAGGACAAAATGTTAAAAAAAAAAAAAAAAAAAAAAAAAAGTTGTCCCCGGCAGGATTCCATCTCGGGATATCGAGTTCACCACTCTAAGACGCTAACCACTCGGCCACCACCTCCCCAAACGTGTGTGTGTGTGTGTGTGTTTGTGTGTGTGTGTGTGTGTGTGTGTGTGTGTGTGTGTGTGTGTGTGTGTGTGTGTGTGTGTGTGTGTGTGTGTGTGTGTGTCACCTATCTGTTCATAAACACGGACGCAATGTAGATTCCTAAGCATTTCTTCCTATATTCGACACCATTATATACCTCATCAATAAATGTACTCACATTACTACGGGATAAAGAAACAATAACCCAATCCCTGAACAGTACAAACAACCCCACTTGTTTATTACAATCTAAATCACTGAACAGGCGGGAGATCCCCGATATAGATCGGGGATAGGCGGGAGATCCTAGAGATATTCCTGTGTGATATAACGTTGCCTTCACCCCATGGAGACTCTTTGTATCTACCCCCTGGACCTGCCAAGACTACGTAGGAACATTCAATATATCTAGGCAAAAACTACTGTATACTGGACTTGTTACTGGCGCTGCGCGCCAACCCGCCCATGACTAATGGAGACTGATCAGCAAGGCATAAAAGTGTTTCGAACATCTCTCCCATTTCCCTTCCTATGGTTTATCAGTATAAATGATATATATCTTCGTAAATGTTTGCTCTATAATATTATCTAATAAAAATCAATAAAATACACTAAAGAAATGCCATTATGAGACACTGAAGAAATATGGATGTAATTAATATTAACTTTAACTCTTCGCCATCTAATACTTTGCGCGACAACTTTTAATTTGGAGCATATCAATAGAAGCGGAATATCATTAGCTTTCCATTGATATATTTTGGTATCTGATAAAAGAAATAGCACCATGCATAAATTAGCATTAACTAAATAAATAACATCATCAATCGGGAAAATTACCCGATTGATGATGTTATTTATTTAGTTAACGCTAGTTTATGCATGGTGCTTATTCATTTATCAGAAAACGAAACATATCAATGAAAAGCTAATAACTCCGCTGTTATTGATATGCTCAATGTTAAAAGTTGTCTCGCAAAATATCAAATGTCGAAGAGTTTAAGTCTGGGACTGGGAGTTCAGTCCTCTGGGACTGAGAGTGCTATGAAGTGTGGGGGAGGTGTATCCAGCTTTTTTCCTATCAATACAGGAGTGAGGCAAGGGTGCGTTATAAGGACAAGACAACAAAATGCTCGCTAAAGTTTATCGAGACAAGGGAAAACATTATTGATGGCGGTGGTGGTGTTATATGTTAAATTTGATACATTTGATAAACGCAAGGGTGATAAAAATTGTACACAGCCACTTGGCCCAAAACAAGTCAGTTACATGGGACCCGTGCCATGCAGGACACGCCGGAGAGTCGTAAACAAAATACAAGCAACACCCACCAAAGTGTGAATGATGCATAAGTATGACTCCTTAATGCTCATAAATGCGCATATAATAAAACAAGAAAGAGGAACAAGATGGATGGAATTTAATATTGATAAGTGCAGCGTAATGAATCTTGGTAAAAAAAATCTCTGGTAATAGATACACCATACGTAATGTATCGCTGAAAAGATCAGAAGGTGAAAAAGATCTGGGAGTGAGGGTGAGCTCCGACCTCCGACCTAGGAAACAATGTATTGAGGCTAGAATTATAGCTAACAGGGTGTTAGGATTCATTACCAGAAGTGTTAAAAGTAGAAGTGCTGAGGTTATTCTAAAGTTTTATTTGGCTCTAGTCAGACCTCACCTAGACTATGCAGTTCAGTTTTGGTCTTCATATTACAGGATGGATGTAGCCTCGTTAGAATCAGTGCACAGAAGGATGACCAAAATTATTCAAGGAATGCGTAACTTTAGTTATGAGAAAAGATTGAAGCTATAAAATGTACACACACTCGAGAGACGCAGAGTAAGGGGCTATCTGATATAAGTTTTTATGTGGATAAAGGGATACAATAAAGGAGAGGTAGGAAAAGTTCTTACGGCTAGTAACCAGGGTAGCACAAGAACTAACGGATTCAAAATGGAAAAGCGGAATACCTCAGCAGAAGGTATAACACCTTTACGGACACAGGCTGTAAGTACCAAGGCCAGAAGCGGAGCGGCACAAGTCTTCTCCTTATGACAACCAGCCGGGCACTCCGGCGGGGGTGGTGGTTACTACGAGGAATAAGTGTGAGGACGAGGTGAATGGGAGACAAAAGGAGGAGGAGGAGGAAAAGGAAGATAAATATCAAAATCGATCGAACTCCCAGTCTCAAAAACATTACAAAATGTGAAAATGAATGAAGCCTAAAGATAAGTGCTGTATTACTGCGATAAATTGAACTATTCTGGTCGGATGCGGAGAAATGCCGAGAGGATGAATATTTTCTTGGTTCTTGGCGTTTGATAGCATCGTGTTTAGTGGAATTATCAAGCTCATGGAAAACCAGTATTTTTTTCTATATGATAAGGGATAAAAAAAAACTAGCTGCCAGTTTTTATAAAGTAAAAAGTAGGAGAATTAAAAAAGTGGGAGGGACAATTTTAGTTTAGTTTAGTACGACTTGAGTTATTGTGTGAGTTCGAGAAATCATGTAAATGATTGAAAACATTACTAAAGATATTTTTTTAAAGTAGCAAGACGTCAGTGTTCCTAGTTTCGATGTTTCGAGATGAGTATATGTAAAAAAAAAATACACTGCATGAGGTTAAACAAATGAGTGGAATACAGAAATCAAATTGAAATTGAATTGAAGAAAAAAAATAAAAAGCCAATCTTTATAAAGTGATGAGGCGCCGATGTCCGATATTTTGAGATGAATATATGTACAAAATAAATGTCTGGTGTGGGAGACGGGACGGACAGGCGGATGTCGTTGTGGAGATTAAAAGGAGAGATAAAGATAGGCGATGAGTTTATACATGAAGAGATTGAGCTTTTGAGGCATTGGAAGTCACCGGGATTTCCGACGCCCATTTGAACATAATTGAATCGTCACAAAGTTGGACGCTTCTTTCTTAACTTTCCGAATATTATCAAGTATTTTCTTTTGTCGTTGGGGAAGAAATGACTTAAAGTAGGAATAAAAAATATGTGAAACTTGAAGGTTTGGCAAGAAAGTAGACGATGCGGGACAGTGAGTACGTCTTGACATTACAGACGAAATGTTATTGGAAACTATTTACAGAAACGACCCTTATCGTAATGTATCTGGGACGGAAGACAATAAATGACCATGTCAGATCAAAAGGGAAAAAATTTACAGAGCGGAGAGTTTACAGAGCCAACCATTGCTGTCAAAAGGTTTGGAAAAACGGCAGCAATAGCTTGCCTGGAGCCATTCAAGAGGGATGAGCCATACACAGTTATAGTTACAGTGGGGCAAGGCATTACAAACATAAAGGTTCCGAGGAAAGATCGGGGATGGTGTGCCCTTACAAAACTGATTGAAAGCCTCCAGCCTCGATCTGTGGCGCCTATGAAGCGTGGGTACGCAGACTGTGGTAATTATGTATGTGTATGTGTATGTGTGTGTGTGTACGTGCGTGCGTGCATGCGTGCGTGCGTGCGTGCATGGGTGCGTGCGTACGTGCGTGAGTGCATGCATGTGTGTTTGTGCGCGAATGTATGTGTGTGTGTGTGTCAAGGTCAAGCTCAATTTTTGTTCGAACAGATGTATATGAACACTTGAACACTAAATATTTACGTATGGGCTC
>JACEEZ010024582.1:52500-55000 GCA_016584305.1 Chionoecetes opilio
GAGCTTGTAGGTCGTGTGCTTGTACGTTAAACTTGGGATTATTATTTTTCATATACAGTGCTTCTAAAATTGGAAGTCGCTGTACATCTGAGCATATGTCGACCATTTCTGTACTTTCTTCAACAAATTGTTTTGTGATGGTGATGCCGTGTTTCTCTATTAAGTGACTTTTTGGGGCTCCGGAAGTTAAGTGACAAGTAAGACGTCGAGACAGCTTCGTTGTCGTCATGCCAATGTAGGAGGAGGAGGAGGACTTCACAGTTTCCTCGTTTGCACGTGATCCTATAAACGACATGGGCCTTCTGGATTGTCTCTTTCCTCTGGCTTGGGCTGTTACGTTGGAGGAGGTTGCTGGCTTTCTTGTTCTTGTAATATATTTGTAGTTTTATTCTTCTCTCTGGGTCTGTAGGTTTCACATTACGGTTGATGATTTGTGTTATTATTCTTTCTTCTTCCTTGTAAGCGGTGGAGAAGAAAGCCCGGTAAATAACAGTTATGTCTTGGCTCTTTTCTGTGGCGTTAGCATTGCACCAGCTCTCCATAATTTCCTTGATCTGACGGTTGATGTCTCTTTCACTGAAGCCGTTGTTAATGAGGACTTGAGTAGATCGCTCGATTTCTATGTGTACGAGCTGCCACGTACTGCAGTGTGTAAGAGCTCTTCTAATATAAGCGCCGATGGTCGAGTCCTTATAGCGCTGCGAGCTTTCACTTTCTCAGTTGAGGCAGTGTCCGGGGTTCGTTGGCTTCACGTAGACATTTGTGGTAAAACAAAATCAAAGTCTTGTTGTGTTACGAGGACGTCCAGAAACGGCATTGATTTGTCTAAGCTGCTTTCTATGGTGAAGGTGAGGCCTGAAGTATCTTGTAGGCAGAGTTTCAGCTGGTCTGCTTCGTAGCAGGCTTGGAGTAATTGTAATTGTAATTTAATTGAAATGTAATTAATTACACATTTTTGGGGTAATTGTAATTGTAATTGTAATTGCATATTTTAATTTCCAAGTAATTGTAATTGTAATTGTAATTGAGCTTTAAAATCATAAAGTAATTGTATTTGTAATTGTAATTGACTGTTTAGAAGCACAACAATTAAAATTAGATCATACAAAATTACAAATATTACGTTAATATACTGAAATGAGAGAGAAAGAGAAAAAATAGAATGGCTATAACGTCTTTTCATTTAATGTCAGCTGGGAAAAGTTGATGTTTTGCAAATATTTCACTGGATTTTCCATCGTCATAGGGTAATTAAAGAAAGCACGATTTAACCACACCGTTTACACGCACTGTAAACACGAGAGGGACGAGACTTAGCTGCCTCGACTGCAGCTCTTTGTTTTCACAAGGGGCGCGGCGGCAGCGCAGACATGAATCGTACAGCAAATATGAAAGTAACTTAAATTTTGGTCTGGTTTTAATAAAAATTCACTTAGTAACGTATTGAAAATAATTAATTAACATATAATGAATTTTTATTATGATATATTTGTTAGTAGTGTATCAATTCTGCTGTGTCTCTAAAGGCATCATACACCTGGCAGTGAGTGTCTGGGGGTACTGCAGCTCTGCAGCCCTATGCCACGAGCCGCCACTGCCTGTATCATATTTTTTTTTTAGGCTATGGATACAAGACAGCAGGAGACTGTGTGGTTGGTGGGAGTGGTGCGAAATGAACCCCTGGAAATGCTGTCTCAACTCCCGACAGTGGGAGATGTTCTTAGATATCATCGGGGATATTCATATAGGGCCAAATAAACAAGGTCGATGAGGGGACCCTTCCCCTCCTAATAAGTCAATGAAATTTCGCCCACTTTTTACTTTCTTCATGTGTAATTAAATAAAGGGGTGTGCGATTTGATTCCTGCCAGAAAAAAAATCCCCCATGTGAAGCTGGGACACCCTAATATACACGTATATATAATATATATATATATATATATATATATATAAATATATATATATATATATATATATATATATATATATATATATATATATATATAATATATATATATATATATATATATATATATATATATATATACATATATATATATATAATAACTCAGGAGCAAACTGGCGAGCGAGGCGTGGGGATCGTCTGTTACTGCGACGCATAGTATACCGGTACTGGACAGTGGACAGTCACTGGACACGTACATGAAATCAAGCGGTACCGACTTTATTTTCAAGTAATACTATAATTCTACCATCGCCACCTCAGCCATCCCCTCTACTACCAACACTACCACCCCCAACATCCCTTCTACCACCACTACTACTTTCTACTACTACTACAGGGCTACTATCATGCCCTGAAATCCGTGAATATCAACTACAACTCATACCTGAGATAGGTAAAATTTGTGTATCCTACTGTTGTGTAAAGCTTGCAGTCCCTCCATTTTATTTTATCACGAGCCACCACTGGATACAAGTAGTATACGGTAGAGAGTAGCCGTTCAGCAATAGTAACACATGGTTTGAGTGGACCCTT
>JACEEZ010024582.1:62500-65000 GCA_016584305.1 Chionoecetes opilio
GGTGATGGCAACACCCACCTGTAATTGTATCACCTTACGTAATACCACTAAAGTATGATACAAAAAATTCAACACCTTACATCACAAAATAATGATGCACCAAATGCATAACAGGAATCCTGAATAAAATAAATAAAATATAAAATATTTGTCTCCGTATAAAAAAATATTAAAAAATGGAAAAAAATATTAACATACACAAAGTAACAAACACTACGCGCGGGTTATTGCGTACTGACAAAAACAACTCTGAAACATAAAAATAAAACAAAAATAAAAAGTGCAGCCTTTATTCAGCCAAAACAACATAGGCAACTTGCGAACAAAGAATGCGAGAGAAAAAATAGCAACACAATAACACTAGAAAGTCGCATCTCAAAATGAAAAGGAATGAAAGATAGGACACCATTTGGCCGAGAGAGACAGGATCCAATTCCCTAACACGACTATAAATATGGATTCAAACGTCCCTCCATCATTTGCCGGATCAAAACAAAAACAAAGAATAAGAGATTAAGCCCCACGGAGTTGAGGGAAGGGAAGGGGAAAAGCGAAGTAGATTTAAAGGTGAGTAGTAAAGGAGAATTTCTAGGAGGAGGATAATAAATGAATAATAGGAATAGGGAAAATAAAGAAAATATAGGGATAATGGAAGGGTATTTAAAAGCAATGGTGGTGAGGGAATGAGGGAAATGGAAAGAAAAAATGTTGAGGAAAAGATGGAGGAGGAAAAAAGGAAGGGAGAGTTAAAGGTAAAGTAAGTGAAGGTAAACAAAAATTAATGGAATGAAGAGGAGAGGGAGGATAAGGTGAACATACATTACAAGGAAATAAAACACTACAAAATATTAAAAAAAACTCTAAGAAAAGTACAACAAATATAGACCTAAAGAAATATAGTGCAAGTGAATATAAGGAAAAATCTAAACCAGCCGAGCGGAAACAGTTATGCTTCTCTCTTTTCTTTCTTTCCTTCCTTCCCTCAAACCCTGCGTCATGCATTCCAAAGTGACAATATTTCCTTCTTGCCTCACTCTGCACGCCTCACCCCTTGCATCTTTTTCTCTACACCAGTTTTTAATTGCCTTTATTCCCCTAGGGCACACACCTCTCCTTCCTTCCTTCCTCTTCCTCTTATGCCTTTTTTCGTACATTATCATTCTCTCTCTCTCTCTCTCTCTCTCTCTCTCTCTCTCTCTCTCTCTCTCTCTCTCTCTCTCTCTCTCTCTCTCTCTCTCTCTCTCTCTCTCTCTCTCTCTCTCTCTCTCTCTCTCTCTCTCTCTCTCTCTCTCTCTCTCTCTCTCTCTCTCAAGTGTTGTTATTTTCTCAGGTTGAAAGGAATATCTTCTACTTCACGACGTCCATGTCCTACAGATGGAAATGGAAAACTCACCAACGGGCGAGGACGAACGATTTCATGACCTTCTAGAATGTACAGGGCAAACTACCTGAGCCCTAAAAACAAATTGCCTACAGGCGCCATAGGCCCCAACGTCAAAAAAAAAAGGATGTATGTTAGCTATTCAGGAGGCGAGGGATTTGTCTGTCATTCCGGTGTCGCGTTCCCAGCAGTCTGTTGGTATTATACATAGGTAGGACATATATATATATATATATATATATATATATATATATATTATATATATATATATATATATAATATATATATATATATATATATTGCATATACCTTTTTTCTACTAACATTTCCTTATAATTAATCATGTACTCATATTTAAAGGTAGATTATTCTTAACTGCCAACCCTGGATGGTGATATCACGCCACACCCTGTGCTGTGGTAAACACCCGGGCGGATGCCCCGGCGGCCACGCCCAGACAGAGAAACGCCAGACTACGACCGCGAACAGACTTGTTGTGTGTGCGTGTGTGGACTCAGTGCACGGTGAACCCCCAAGACGACTTGACTATTATGATTCCTATAACATTACGTTTTCCTCTGTGAACTGCTATATGTAAACTAAATATAGAATACCTCTATTTTTACTAAAAGGGATTCTCTATTACCTAAAACCTGTGGTCTTAGCCTAACCGTTCGTGCCATGACTCACCACCACGCACCAAAGAGGGGAAAAGGAAAAGGGATGGGAAGGGAGGGAAACTGGGTTGTTTAGGAGTTTGTTTTTGGAGTCGGTAAGGGATGGGAAGGGAGGAGTAGGGGTGGAAGGGTTGATAGGGAGAGAGAAACATGGTAAAGATAAACTGTATAGGAAAAAATATGTATCATTGGATGAAGATCACTCACTCTCTCAATAACTAACTCACTTATGCCAACACTGCCCAGTAATTAGTAGTAGTACGTAGTATTAGTAGAAGTAGAAACAGTAGTAGTAGTAGTAGTAGTAGTAGTAGTAGTAGTAGTAGTAGTAGTAGTAGTAGTAGTAGTAGTAGTAGTAGTAGTAGAAGAATAGTAGTAGTAGTAGCTATATCAATATAATAATAATAATGATAATAATAATAATATAATAATAATAATAATA
>JACEEZ010024582.1:70000-122500 GCA_016584305.1 Chionoecetes opilio
ACTTTATCATAACTTTATGTTCAAACGTTGTGCCAGTGAATCCCGTTAATCTATGAACACTTATGAACACATCCATTCAGTGTATATTTCATTTTGGATCACAAATTAATCATAACATCACGATACATTCTTAAGTTACTTTTTTTTTTAGACTTAACAATACAATCGATATTTCCTCTGTATAATATTGAAATCTATAATAATATAAGCGAAAGTGTGTGTGTGTGTGTGTGTGTGTGTGTGTGTGTGTGTGTGTGTGTGTGTGTGTGTGTGTGTGTGTGTGTGTGTGTGTCCGCTCCAGGTGCCGCCCCCTGTTGCGGAATCCCCTCATATGGCACAGTTTTGGAACCGGCTCGAGCAGGGGAAGGTTTTAAGCCCATTTATGAGATGATCCGATCACTTTTTTTCTTCTTCTTCTTTTTAGCAGCCTATTAGCGAGAATTGTGAAAAAAAAGTGGGTTGCGAGAATTGAGGAAACCTTGATGTAGGGTGATGGGTAATGGGTGAGTGAATGGGTGGGGTGATGGGTAATGGGTGTGGGGTGATGGGTGAGTGAATGGGTGGGGGGTGATGGGTGAGGAAATAGATGGGGGGTGATGGGTAATGGGTGAGTGAATGGGTGTGTGGTGATGGATAATGGGTGAGTGAATGGGTGGGGGGTGGTGGGTAATGGGTGAGTGAATGGGTGGGGGGTGATGGGAAATGGGTGAGTGAATGGGTTGGAGGTGATGTGAATAGGTTGGCGTTAATACATACATTTCTACATCCATGATTTCAGGAAAGCTAGAAGGGGCTATCTGGAGAGTCTGTGTTTGGTGGGCCGAAGGCCCACCAATAGCCCTCCGCAGGAGCTAGCCAAAAAGTCCGCCCAGAGGGCGGCTTTGCGGCTAGTATTTCTATAAACTTAATATGCCACTTATCTTACCATTTTACTTAAACAGTCAAGATCATTTCAGTTTCTTCCTTTCACCTGTTGGGTAACCTTTTCGTACTTGCAATTGTCATGTTATTTACAAACTTTTGATAATTTACTTGGTCATTGTCGATATCGTACACGTAAATAATATAAAAGAAAAATAGTGGTTCCTACTATTACGACGACTATTAAATTTTCTAATTACTACAAATTTACACTACTCTTTGCGGCACACCA
Source organism: Chionoecetes opilio (assembly GCA_016584305.1). Taxonomy (NCBI): domain Eukaryota; kingdom Metazoa; phylum Arthropoda; class Malacostraca; order Decapoda; family Majidae; genus Chionoecetes; species Chionoecetes opilio. The sequence continues at coordinate 71,154 of JACEEZ010024582.1, forward strand.
CGAATGACGGGAAGAGATAGAAAAAGGAAAAGGGGAAAAAAGTTAAAAAAGGGGACGAATAAATGGAAAGGAAGGATGCGAGAAAATGAAGGCAGAGAAGGACGATTTGACTAAGAAAAAATATTAAAAATAGATATTCACCGAGGGGAAAAAAGGGGAGGAGGGAGAGGACCTTGAGTAGAGCCCTGACACAATATAGGCTTTATAGGCACATTTTATAGGCTAGGTGGTAGGTGGTTGAAGGTAATAGTGGACTGAAGGCCGTTTAGTAGCTGGTGGTGGTGGTGGTGGTGGTGGTGGTGGTGGTGGTGGTGGTGGTGGTGGTGGTGGAGGATAACATGAAGGCATGGGAGAAAAAAGAAGAGAGAGAGAGAAGATATTTGTATTAATCACTACAAACTCGCTGACAGCACCCTCCCCCCAATACTATCATCATTCACACTATTCATTCGGACGCATCGGATACGATAAAGAAAATTCTGACGGAAAATAAATCAAACGTAGAGAAATGTTCCGTATCTTGGCATGGTAATTAATAGTCCGGCAGGCATTGAGCCTTTTTTTGCTATACCTTGCATTTGGGTATACAGATTTGTTTCATTGGCCCAAAATATTGTCTATATACCCAGCTTTATTTAGACACTTGCTGAGCATTTGTCAGCCTTGAGCTTTTTTTTTTCAGTGCAGGGTTAGCTATATGTGATCATACCTTTCGATTACAAAAAATTTAAAATTTACCTGCTATGTCTGCCGGACTGTCTTTGCTGCTTGTGTAAATTTCCAGAAGTGTGAAATGAGTGAACATGATCATATAGCAAAAAAAAAAAAAAGGCAAATTTTTCCTATTTTTCCCATTCATGCCTATAGCACCTAGAGGCAGTGACCTCTATGTGTGGGATGGTAGGCCCTGGAGGTTCACTCGAGGACTGTGGTGATTGGCCTTCGCCTGTGGTGGCGCAGGCAGCCTTTTTATAGTGACGCCTGTGATTAGTGGCTCATGCCGCCGCCCCTGTGTCCTCCGATGCACTAGCAATCCCTCATCGGGGATCGAACTTGGGTCACCAAGCACGCCACTCGGAGACGTTAACCACCCTGCTACCGCCTCTCCCGAGGCAGTAGGATCACCTTAATAACAGAAACTGGAGGTGATATGTTTTTTTGGAAGCTGTATGCCAGCAAAAAGAAAGACCCTCTTTCGGAAGCATCAGTTGCCAGAATAATCAGAGCTAGCAAACAGTACAGTGTGGCGATGGTGTACACAATGAATTGAAAGAGCAACAACAGTCTAACAGGGACTTAAAAGTATATGTTCACACAAAGATTACTGTATACAGAGTAGTCTTTGGTTCACATTAAGTGTGAGGATAAATATTGTCATTCGAAGAAAAATTCCAAAATGTGTTGCGGGACAAGGGCCAAGGATTAGCATGTCCTTCTAGCAGTTTTCAGTCAGTTGGACGTGAGCCCAAGAGAGCAAGACGATTAGAACACTTCACGTTAATTGCTCTTCAACATTGTCTATTTTGTTGGGATAACAGTGAGACTGAGAAAGACGCTAAAAATCCAGGCTGCAAAATGCTAGGCTGCATACGTGTGCAGGCAAGGCGTCACTCACGGAAAGAAATGTCTAAAGGTGGGTATCTTAGAAGTGTGCAATACAGTCAAAAATAAACAAGCTGAGGATATCCAAGTCAGACTTGTTGATCTGTATGCAGCGGACATCAAGTATCATGTTGATTGCAGATGCAAATTCTTGAGTTCAAGAAACATATACGTAAGATGCTGTTCGAGAAGCCTCAAATCCTATTAGCACAAAACCATTAGACACAGCATTTCAATATGTCATCAGGTACTGTGATATAAATAGATCGAGCATACTGTATATAACTCAATTGACATATACAAGGAATACATGGATGCAGGTGGAACCAGCCTTTCTCGCAGACATTTGGTACAGAAGGTAGTTGATTACTTTATAGGGGACTTAATTATATTATCTTCCCCTGGGGTAATAGCAATATATTACTCTTAAATTGAATGCAGCAAATGTGCTACATATGTTGCCTGATGATACAGATGACACAGACGTGGCAATTGATATAGTAGCAAAGAAAATTTCCAGAGAGATAAGAGACATTCAGATTGATAGAAAATGATCACACCCACATTAACAAGGATATTTGTTCCAAGATCCAAAGTGATACCCTTAGTGACCTTCTGTCAAAATTGAATAAAATACTACATGATTTCCTGCCTGGTCCAATGATTGGGAACATAATCACAGCTGTAATAAACATAGTATTAGCGACTCTTTTACAAATAGCTTTAGCTGTTTTGATCAGGGATTCAAAGGAAGAAGTGAAGGCTTTTCACGATTTTGGTGTAACTTGTTTATGCGATGAACTTCTCAGATTTAAGAAATCAGTTCCTTCTTCTGCAAATGCTGACATGAATCTTGCTGGGTTGGTAAAAAACGTAAATGAATAATTAATGCAGTGTCGGAGACAATTATTATGACCAGGAGATAGCCTCACAAATTGTTATGGTATTGATCGTGTGAGCTCTATGACTGGTGCCAGAGTGATGGATAGCAAGGACAGGGAGGAAAACTGTTACTAAAATGCCAAAACCTTGCTATTGCTCTCTGCCACCAACGTCAGAGGCCTTCAGGGAATATGTAAAGAGAGTCCATCACCAGTGTGCCATCTGGAGGATAGCTCTTCTTGAGCCCCTAAATGCAAATCCCACTGAGTATGGTTAGGAAAGAAATGAGGAAACGTCCCTCGATCCAGCCTGTCACACTCGCAAGGTAACGACAACCTGCACCATATTACATTCTGAGGGTAGTCTGCTTTTCTTATGCTGCAAAAAACTCATGCAATACCAGGGCCTGTGGATGTGGAACAGCCAATCTGCCTTGTACAAAGTATTGTCATTCTGACGAGGAACATAACGACGATGAGGAAGAAGCCGATGAATAACTCCATTGGCGAGCCTCGGTATCTTTTTGCAAGCTTCTACTTTTATAACATATTTCTAGTAAGTAAAGTAACATAATGACTGGATATTTTCAAATATAATTACCATTATTTTCCAAATAAAATTACCATAGGAATGAAAATTAGGTTTATAACGCAAACCAGTATATCTAATATACTATAGGAGTAGCCGTGTGTCTGTGTGTGTGTGTGTGTCTGTCTGTCTGTTTTGGGTAGCCGAAACTGTAAATTCAATTTTGATGAGAGTAGGCTCAAAAAATCGCAAATAAATTGTAAGTGGTAAGCGGCTTGGTCCCATATCGATTGAATAATTGTGAAGGGGGGTTTTGGGCTAAAAACACTTTAGGTGTATTAGATTACAGGAAAAACTCTGCGGTAACGTCTTGCCGCATTCCACAAACTCAGTAGACTCATGGACGTTTGTGTGCGTGTGTGAGTGTGTGTGTGCTGGAATCACACGGAATACAAAGGGTTGGAATCACACGGAACGTGGTCTACCCCGAGGCACTTTGACCAGTGACCAAACGACAGCAACAACACGATTGGAGTTTGCAATCACATGTTGTCTAATATATACTACTACTACAAACATCAATACATGGGTCCGAAGGGCCCACAAGCACTTGTTATAATGTATACATCAAAGAGACCCCTATTGAGACAATCGCTCTAAGCTCAGCAAAGGTCAGCATGTAGAAATGTGTTATTTATGTTATAATGACCTAAAGCCATCTTTAAATAAAATGTATATCCCGAAGCAAACCCCAGATAGGGCTATCTAATATACTATAGGAATAGCCGTGTGTCTGTGTGTGTGTGTGTGTGTGTATAAAATTACCATAAGAATGAAAATTAGGTTTATAACGCAAACCAGTATATCTAATATACTATAGGAATAGCCGTGTGTCTGTGTGTGTGTGTGTGTGTGTCTGTCTGTCTGTTTTGTGTAGCCGAAACTGTAAATTCAATTTTGATGAGAGTAGGCTCAAAAAATCGCAAATAAATAAATCGTAGGTGGTAAGCGGCTTGGTCCCATGTCGATTGAATAGTTTTGAAGGGGGGTTTTGGGCTAAAAACACTTTAGGAGTATTAGATTACAGGAAAACTCTGCGGAAACGTCTTGCCGCATTCCACAAACTCAGTAGACTCATGCACGTATGTGTGCGTGTGTGAGTGTGTGTGTGTTGGAATCACACGGAACACAAATTAAGGGTTGGAATCACACGGAACGTGGTTTACCCCGAGGCACTTTGACCAGTGACCAACGACAGCAACAACACGATTGGAGTTTGCAATCACATGTTATCTTATATATACTATTACTACAAACATCAATACATGGGTCCAAAGGGCCCACAAGCACTTGTCTAATATACTATAGGAGTAGCCGTGTGTCTGTGTGTGTGTGTGTCTATCTGTCTGTTTTGGGTAGCCGAAACTGTAAATTCAATTTTGATGAGAGTAGGCTCAAAAAATCGCAAATAAATTGTAGGTGGTAAGCGGCTTGGTCCCATGTTGATTGAATCATTTTGAAGAGGGGTTTTGGGCTAAAAACACTTCAGGAGTATTAGATTACAGGAAAAACTCTGTGGTAACGTCTTGCCGCATTACATAAACTCAGTAGACTCATGGACGTATGTGTGCGTGTGTGAGTGTGTGTGTGCTGGAATCACACGGAACACAAAGGGTTGGAATCACACGGAACGTGGTCTACCCCGAGGCACTTTGACCAGTGACCAACGACAGCAACAGCATGATTGGAGTTTGCAATCACATCTAATATACTATAGATAGGAGTACCCGTGTGTCTGTGTGTGTGTCTGTCTGTCTGTTTTGGGTAGCCGAAACTGTAAATTCAATTTTGATGAGAGTAGGCTCAAAAAATGGCAAATAAATCGTAGGTGGTAAACGGCTTCGTCCCATGTCGATTGAGTAATTGTGAAGGGGGCTTTTGGACCAAAAACACTTTAGGAGTATTAGATTACAGGAACAACTCTGCGATAACGTCTTGCCGCATTCCACAAACTCAGTAGACTCATGGACGTTTGTGTGAGTGTGTGTGTGCTGGAATCACACGGAACACAAAGGGTTTGAATCACACGGAACGTGGTCTACCCCGAGGCACTTTGACCAGTGACTAACGACAGCAACAACACGATTGGAGTTTGCAATCACATGTTGTCTAATATATACTACTACTACAAACATCAATACATGGGTCCGAAGGGTCCACAAGCACTTGTTATAATGTATACATCAAAGAGACCCCTATTGAGAAAATTGCTCAAAGTTCAGCAAAGGTCAGCATGTAGAAATGTGTTATTTATGTTATAATGACCTAAAACCATCTTTAAATAAAATGTATATCCCGAAGCAAACCCCAGATAGGGCTATCTAATATACTATAGGAGTAGCCGTGTGTCTGTCTGTCTGTCTGTCTGTCTGTCTGTCTGTCTGTTTGTCTGTTTTGGGTAGCCGAAACTGGAAATTCAAGTTTGATGAGAATAGGCTCAAAAAATTGCAAATAAATCGTAGGTGGTAAACGGCTTAATCTCATGTCGATTGAATTATTTTAAAGGGGAGTTTTGGGTTAAAAACACTTTTCAGAGATTAGATTACAGGAATGAACTCTGCGGTAACGTTTGCCGCATTTCACTAATACCGTAGACTCATGTACTTACTGTTTGTGTGCGTGTGTGAGTGTGTATTCACCTAGTTGTATTCACCTAGTTGTATTGTACAGGGCCTGAGCTACGCTTGTGTGGCCCCGTCTCCATATCAACCTTTTTTTATCATTCATCCTTACTGCTTAGTGTCGGCTGAAGCCACCACCTCGGGAGGCGGGTCACAAACTCCCGGCTAGCACCCGGTACCCATTCACTGCTGGGTGGACAGGGGCTCGGGTTTTAAGAAGATCGCCAGTCTGTCTTCGCTCCGCCCGGGGATCGAACCCGGGACTTCTCGGTTGTGAGCCTAGTGTGCTAACCGCTACACTACGGAGTATCCTAGCGTGTGTGAGTGTGTGTATGTGTTTGCAGGACAGGCGTGGGGCTAGGGTGAGACAGGCGTGGGGCTGAGGTGGGGCAGGCGTGGGGCTAGGGTGAGACAAGCGTGGGGCTGGGGTGAGGCAGGCTACGGTAGTGGTAGGTGGTCTATCCCAAGGCACTTTGACCAGTGACCAACGACAGCAACAAGATGATTGGAGTTTGCACTCACATTGTTGTTTAAAATATACTACTACTACAAACATCAATACATGGGTCCGAAGAGCCCACAAGCACTTGTCTAATATACTATAGGAGTAGCCGTGTGTCTGTCTGTCTTTTTTGGGTAGCCGAAACTGTAAATTCAATTTTGATGAGAGTAGGCTCAAAAAATTACAAATAAATCGTAGGTGGTAAACGGCTTGGTCCCATGCCGATTGGATCATTTTGAATGGGGGTTTGGGCTAAAAACACTTTTAGGAGTATTAGATTACAAGAAGAAAGTCTGCGGTAACACTTTACCGGATTTCACTATCTCAGTAGACTCATGGACTTACCGTTTGAGTGCGTGTGTGTGTGTGTGTGTGTGTGTTTGTGTGTGTGTGCATGCATGCATGCATGTGTATGTGTGTATGTGTGCGTGCGTGCGTGCTGGCGTGCGTGTGTGTGTGCGTGTGTGCGTGTGTGTGTGTGCGTGTGTGTGTGTGTGTGTGCGTGTGTGCGTGCGTGCGTGCGTGTGTGTGCGTGGGCGTGTGCGTGTGCGTGTGCGTGTGTGTGTGTGCTTGGGGTCAATATTCTAATATAATATAGCAGTAGCCATTTGTCTGTGCCACGGTCAGACCAAGAGCTACGTGGGAGTCTACTTGCCTACACCCGTGTTCAAGCACGGCCAACTCTACTTCAGCCTGTCAAGGGTTAGCAGTGCTGATGCCGTCGAAGTGTTGGCGCCCCGTGGAATCACACGGAACGTGATCTACCCCGAGGCACTTTGACCAGTGACCATCGACAGCACTTGGAGTTTGCACTCACATTGTTGTCTAATATACGTATACTACTACTACAAACATCAATACATGGGTCCAAAGGGCCCACAAGCACTTGTGCCGGACTATAACCTTAACACCGCTACGTGTTAGTCACATTGTGTTGAATGACAAGAGAGGATGTTTCTGAATCTCACACTGGTGTTAATTCTGACCGTGAGCTTAACCCTAGATAGGTAACCTGGGGTTTTTCTACCCCAGCGAAACATGTTTTCGCTTGTCAGACCCACGCCATGCTGCAGGCGTACCCCTTCTACTCAGTAGCTTCAGTGTTTGTGGTTACTTGTCTGAGGGAGGGTATGTCAAGTTGTGCTCTCCATAGCTAAGCGAAATAAGGGGCCCCAAAGTGCGCTGTGGGATGGAAACTACCCCTGGTTACCTATCTAGGGATAAGCTATAGTATAGAGTTTGAGGCTAAATATTGTGATATTATGGTATATGAGAAGCGTTTTTCTTAGTTTCTACCTTCATCTGTCTGTGCCACAAAATGGATGAGATGTACCTCAGGTCTTTCATAGTAATAACCGAATAAAGAAAACAAAATATTATTTCCAAAAAGATTTTTCATAAATTTTTTAAGAAATACTTTGATTACAGATCTCATAAAGTTTCATTTATCGACACAAATTAATAAGCTGAAGGTTTATTCTTGTATTTTGTTACAGCAATAAATGTACAATTACTATTTTTTCTATATTTTTTCCCTTCATGGGGTTGACTCCACCCCAGGTTACCTGAATTAGGAATGTATCAGAAGGTTACCTATCTAGAGTTAAGGCATTCATGGGTAAAGAGATGTTGATAGAAATAGTCAAACGTTGCAAAGAGCTATACTATACTAAGAACCAAAAAATACAGCGATAATATGTGAAAGAAGTCATACAATACAATAGAGATATTAAAGTACATTTGCATTTTTCACTATAATTCATACCTATTCAATACATCACTTTTACATTTTTCACTATATTTAGATAGTAACACATTTTCATCCTTCATCCTATTCAATAATATATATATATATATATATATATATATATATATATATATATATATATATATATATATATATATATATGCCACCTCTCAACCTCCTATTAACTATCATAGGCTACATGCACATTAACAAGGTCATATATATATATATATATATATATATATATATATATATATATATATATATATATATATATATATATATATATATATATAAATATATAAATGTATAATTGTATATATATATATATATATATATATATATATATATATATATATATATATATATATATATATATATATATATATATAATTGATTTTCTTATTTGGTAGTACATCTTGATATTTCAGGGTGACAAGGACACTCGTCATACTTGGGGTTGTTTATGCGCAACGTTTCGCCAAAGGCACTTGGCATCATCAGGCTAAAAATAGTTAAAAATCTAATATATTGCAATGCTAAAAAGTGAACATCTAAAAAAAAAAAAAAAAAAAATTTTTTATTTCTAAGAAACAATAAAATATTCCTATATTATCTAAAATTACTAACTAATAAATAAAATATAATTTGTACTTAACGGACCTTGGTGTGTATGCTGTCTGAGTTGGTAGAGGACTGAATGAACACTAGTTTCGTGGGTAACATTTCAACTTGTGTGGGGCGATCGAACCGAGAGTCGGGCAATCGAAACAAGGATAGTGACACTAAACATTAGGACACTGATGGACATGATGGACACTAAATTATTAGAATCCATACACATCAAGCATCTGTCCCCTGATCTTAATAACCAAGTCATTTCACACCAACTACATATACTCAAATGACTATCCTTGTTTCGATTGCCCGACTCTCGGTTCGATCGCCCCACACAAGTTGAAATGTTACCCACGAAACTAGTGTTCATTCAGTCCTCTACCAACTCAGACAGCATACACACCAAGGTCCGTTAAGTACAAATTATATTTTATTTATTAGTTAGTAATTTTAGATAATATAGGAATATTTTATTGTTTCTTAGAAATATTTTTTTTTTTTTTTTTAGATTTTCACTTTTTAGCATTGCAATATATTAAATTTTTAACTATTTTTAGCCTGATGATGCCAAGTGCCTTTAGCGAAACGTTGCGCATAAACAACCCCAAGTATGACGAGTGTCTTTGTCACCCTGAAATATCAAGAATTATATATATATATATATATATATATATATATATATATATATATATATATATATATATAATATATATATATATATATATATATATATATATATATATATATATATATATATATATATATATATATATATAATATATATATATATATATATATATATATATAATATATATATATATATATATATATATATATATATATATATATGTATAGTAAATATATATATATATATACTGTAAATGAATCCAAGACTAAATCCACCATATATAGATATAACAAAATGTGCAAAAAAAAAATTACATTTAAATATGTAGATTATAAGAAGATAAGATAATATGACAGAGAAATTCAAGGAAAAAATATATATCAAGAGCGAGAAAAAGAGAGAGAGAGAGAGAGAGAGAGAGAGAGAGAGAGAGAGAGAGAGAGAGAGAGAGAGAGAGAGAGAGAGAGAGAGAGAGAGAGAGAGAGAGAGAGGAGAGAGAGAGAGAGAGAGAGAGAGAGAGAGAGAGAGAGAGAGAGAGAGAGAGAGAGAGAGAGAGAGAGAGAGGAAATGAAATTACTTAATTTAGGCTCTCTTGTTCTCAGCAGACCCTCTTCATCTCCTCAAAAAAATGGTTGAAAAAATAGGAAGAAAAATAGCCAAACAAAACGAAGGTAATGACAATCACGAAATCCTTCCTTTGCTCCATTGATTTCGTCAACGCCTTTTAAGAACACAGTAAATAACAAAACAAATTAAAACAAAGAAATGAAGAAGAGATAAAAAAGAAAAATAATGGATAAAAAATAAAGAAGTGGAGCCAAGAAAATGAGAAAACTTAATAAAAGGTCTGTGTGTGTGTGTGTGTGAGAGAGAGAGAGAGAGAGAGAGAGAGAGAGAGAGAGAGAGAGAGAGAGAGAGAGAGAGAGAGAGAGAGGAGAGAGAGAAGAGAGAGAGAGAGAGAGAGAGAGAGAGAGAGAGGAGAGAGAGAGGAGAGAGAGGAAAGAAGGAAAGAGAGTGGAAAAGAGTGGAGAGAGAGTGGAGAGAAAATGGAAAGATGAAAAATATTAGAAAAAATAATAAAACTGAAAGAAAATAAGTAAAAAAAGGAAAATAGCAAGGCATAGGAAAATAAACGAAGGTAAAGGAACAAAACTTTCTCCAGACAACGATCAACTCAACTCATCAAATATAAACTCGCAACATAAATAGATGAAAAATAAATAGCACCAAAATGCTAGAGAACGCGACAGCTCCACTTATAAATGCCTTCCGTTTGCTCTCTCTCTCTCTCTCTCTCCTCTCTCTCTCTCTCTCTCTCTCTTCTCTCTCTCCCTCCTCTCTCTCTCTCTCTCTTCCTCTCTCTCTCCCCCCCCCCTTCTCTCTCTCTCTCTCTCTCTCTCTCTCTCTCTCTCTCTCTCTCGTTAAATGTGAAGGGCAGTATTGTTCTTATTATTGGTTATCATCATCATCAGTATTGTTGCCTTTAACACTTTAGTCATTGTTAACCTTATCATTATCACTATCATTATTTCTACTATACTGTATATTCACCTATAGTAACAACTAAAATAATGAGAATAATATTAATAATACAATCATAATACTACTAATAATAATAAGAGAAGAAGAAGAAAAATATGAATTGAAATGATAACCCCACCCTCTTCTTCGATCCTTTCTTTTCTACTTACCCATATTCAATGACCCACTTATTTATACTCTATTTCCCTTCTCTTCTCCCTTATTTTAAGTTATTTACCATCCACTTTTATCTCTATACGTTCCCTCCTACTCCTCCACCTCCTTCTCTTCCTCCTCCATCTCCTCCTCCTCCTCCTCCTCCTCCTATGCCAGGTTGAGTGTAAACAATAGGGTGGCGCCGAAAATATGAGTAAATATACTTTTTCTAAGGATGTTCTTGGGTCTGTCTTCATTTATTTTCTTATCCTTGTTAGGGAGTAAACATTGAGTCCAGGCGAGTGTTCGTGACGTAAAAGCGTGTGTGGAGAGTGAGAGAGAGAGAGAGGGGGGGGGGGTGAAAAGGTGTAGGAAAAGAGGGGAGGGGAGTGGTATATAAAAGGTGCCAAATATTGTTCGTGTGTGTTTTCTACTTGGGATGGGAAAGATGAAGGAAGAAGAGGAAATGAAAGAATGAAGAACTGTGGGGCTGGAGAGAGGAAAGAAGGAAGGATTGAAATGATGGAAAAGAGAAGGAATGGGGAGTCAATAAAGTTTTGTGTGTGTGTGTGTGTGTGTGTGTGTGTGTGTGTGTGTGTGTGTGTGTGTGTGTGTGTGTGTGTGTGTGTGTGTGTGTGTGTGTGTGTGTGTGTGTGTGTGTGTGTGTGTGTGTGTGTGTGTGTGTGTGTGTGTGTGTGTGTGTGTGTGTGTGTGTGTGTGTGTGTGTGTGTGTGTGTGTGTGTGTGTGTGTGTGTGTGTGTGTGTGTGTGTGTGTGTGTGTGTGTGTGTGTGTGTGTGTGTGTGTGTGTGTGTGTGTGTGTGTGTGTGTGTGTGTGTGTGTGTGTGTGTGTGTGTGTGTGTGTAAATAGGTAGATCACACTCAACTACACATCAGAACACTAAGAGGTCATTGAATTCACTTATGAGGTCACTGGATCCACTTAAGAGGACATTATATAAATATTTAATTACCAATATTCACCTCGACTTCATAACACAGTAGTCAAAGTTTAACATTTCATACCGACATGCACACATTTTTCACTGATCAGTGTAAACAGTGTATTATTCTCAATAATTCCTGGATCATTTCAGTTTCATTTTGTGATTATTTCAGGCATTGTACTTGTATATATAAAAGTATTGTTTGTGATAAGATAATGGTGAATAGAGAAAGGGTATTGTGCTGCATTGCAATCAAGTAATGCGATTCATTTCTTGATTATAAGCAACACAAATAGTTAGACATTAGTGATATGAGTAATAATGTTAAAGGAAAAGGGGCTGGCCAAAATTACCCCTGGGTAGATCCCCTCTGGGCATTTTCCCCCCTGGACATTTTCCCTCATGGATATTCTCCCGCATGGACATTTTCCTCCATGGACATAGCTTTTATTTCCCCATGGACATTTTCCTCCATGGACATAGCTTTTATTCCCCCCTGGACACTTTCCTCCATGGACATAGCTTTTATTCCCCCTGGACACTTTCCTCCATGGACATAGCTTTTATTCCCCCCTGGACACTTTCCTCCATGGACATAGCTTTTATTCCCCCCTGGACACTTTCTCCTATGGACGCTCTCCCATGGACATTGTCCCCCAAAAGGACGTATTCACCCATGAATATTAGGGTGGAGCGAAAAACACGTTTTTTTATAAATGACTCGGAATAGTTGGGAAATTGGGTGCCAATGTAACCCAAATTATTGATGTTGAATTGAATGATGAAAAAATTTCACGTATCTAATCCAATATATCCAGGTGCCAAGTGCTGATAAAATCGAAAATATGTAACAAACAAAATATTTGCTTAAAAAATTGTTTCAATTTTAAAGTTATTTTTATTAGATAGGAATACCGAAAATATGCTGCAAAATGACCATAACATGTGCACAAAAAAGTATGAAACCAATCTATTAATATTTAGAGGTGCCTCAAACACAATTGATTATAGCCGTGTTTAGGTTGTTGTTGTTGTTGTTGTAGATTGTCACCTGTAAACACATGTGACATGGGCCCTTACGCCTGATGGCGGCCCAGAGGTGAAAATCGAGGGACAGTGGGAGGGGGCGCAGCACTTATCGGCTGCGCGGCGGGGAAGGAGGTGGAAAGAAGAACCGTGGGGAGGCATTCATGGCCCGCTGCCACGGGGGTTGGCATGTTATCCCACCATCAGCTCCTTGCGCGGCGACTGCTGGCTTCCTCTGCCGTGTTTAGGCAGAAATGCAGCTCTGACGTTGTTCTGCTAGAAGTGTGTGGGTTGATGCCTTCTATATATTTTGAAGTGTATGGGGCACTCCAATCTATCTTAGTATAGCGTTGGAATAATTAAATTCGAATCAAACAAAAATATTCAATGTATTAAAAAAACTCATTTTTTTTAATAAATCTAGATTTTCCACCCCTCTGGGGCACCTCAAAAAATTTGCATTGAAAGTTTATAAAAAAATTATATTCAAAAGCAAAATATTCATGAAAAAATATATATTTTGATATATTATGATAATAAAAAAAAATTGTCATAAAACCAAATCTTTGACATCTTTGGGGCACCTTAACAAAATTTCGCAGATACTTCAATTTTTTTAAATGAATATAACTCCATTTCGCACAATTCCCCCATTATTCCAAACGATCGCGGAAAAAGTTGCAAAAACGGTCATTTTCCCTCCACCCTAATGGACATATTCCCCCAAGAACATTTTCCCCCATGGACATATTCCTCTATGGACATATTGCACTATGGACATTTTTCTTCGTAAACATTTTCCCCCATGGACATAATAAAAAATTCCCATGGACATTTTGCCCGTGGACATTTTCCTCCCTGGACATTTTCCACAATGGACATAATGTTATCCGTTTCTGCATTCCCCTCTACATATTTTGGAATTTGGATTTCTGACTACCAAAAAACGATCCATGGTACAAATAACCTCAATTTGATGGTACACTTAGTCACATATTACCATTATTCTATCTACGTACGTATATGCATTACACTTACCAAAGACTACTCTGTACAAATAGTCTTTGCACTTAGATATCACATTGTAAGCTGATTAACCCGCGTGTGACCTAATGAATAAGGAGGTAAATTATTCTCTAAAACTTTTAAAGTAATCGTCCAGATCATTTCATCATTCATGATTTAATGCAGTCAAAATATAGCCATGATCAAGTATATCAACAATATGTTGTCATTTTTTGCATCCAGTCACCCATTTTTAAATGATCCGCATTCAAAATCTGTAAATTCCCCGAGCTCTCAAAACACAACTGATGACCAGCAGACGACGCACCACGGCTCGGTGACGTCACTTCAGGAATCCTCCCAGCCCTGCCTGATACAAATACACGTAGACTCAGAAAAAAATATAGTACTTGAAGAATTTTGGGTGTTTCTGATATATTGTTTTGCGATATGGCATATACTTGCATCCTGTATGGGTGCAGCAAGAAAGCTGTACCTTTCCAGAGAGCTTAGCACCCACATCCGGCCTATTTGACTATGATATGTGTGTGCAGCGCCGATTAGAGGCGGGTGAGAGGCGCGCGGTGTGAAATACATTGTCTTGTCGCGCTCCTCTCACCCGCCACTCATCGGCACTGCACACACATATCATGGCCAAATAGGTCGAAAATGGGTGCTAAGCTCTCTGGAAAGGCACAGCTTTCTTGCTGCACCCATACAGGATGCAAGTATATGTCATATCGCATAAATAAAAAAATCAGAAACACCCAAAATTCTTCAAGTACTATATTTTTTTTCTGAGTCTACGTGTATTTGTATCAGGCAGGGCTGGGAGGCTTCCTGAAGTGACCTCACCAGCATGTTTCCCGCCACGGCTGGAATGGGGCTGTTGTTTTTCCCGCGCTAAAAAAAAAAAGATAGGCTATAACATCTCTTAGCACTATATCAAAAGCCTTCTCCATGAGCATAGGCGCACGAGCCGCAGGGACAAAAATGTTCGGGCAGAGTAGCCACAATAGCAGAGCTATGTATTTGGCGGCCCATGAGCCAAATCCGGCCCTTGCTTGAGAGGTTTCTGATTGGCCTTTTGACAGACTCAGAAAAATTTTAATATATTAATTAATTTTGTTAATTTATCTAAGTATTTACCCAATTTTAATTTTAATTTTACTTAAGAAGGACAGCCTAAACTGTCCTTTTCTGTCAGGAACCGTACGTGTCCAGTGACTGTCCACTGTCCAGTACCGGTATAAAGAGTACCTTGAGCGGTATGTTATGAGTCGCAGTAACAGACGGTCCCCACAACTCACTCGCCAGTTTGCTCCTAAGTTATTATTATCATTATCATATATATATATATATATATATATATATATATTATATTATATATATATATATATATATATATATATATATATATATATATATATATATATATATATATATATATATAAATTAGGGTGTCCAAGCCTCACATTGGGATTTTTTTTTGGCAAGGATCAAATCGCACATCCCTTTATTTAATTACTCATGCATAAAGAAAAAAATGGGCGAACTTTCATTGACTTATTAGGAGGGGAAGGGTCCCCTCATCGACCTTGTTTATTTGACCTTATATGAATACCACCGATGATATCTAAGAACATCTCGCACTGTCAGGAGTTGCGACAGCATTTCCAGGGGTTCATTTCGCACCACTCCCACCAACCACACAGTCTCCTGCTGTCTTGTATCCATAGCCTAAAAAATAAATGACACAATTAGTATAAGGTAGAGAGTAGCCGTTCATCAATAGTAACACATGGTTTGAGGGGACCCATAAAATTAAAGAACATGAATTAAATTAACCTTGCTGGCAGGTTTTCAGGAGTGGAATAAATTAGGGGTGTGTGCATGACAAACTTTGCGAACTGAAAAAAATGGGAAACCCTAATATATATATATATATATATATATATATATATATATATATATATATATATATATATATATATATATATATATATATATATATATATATATATATATATATATATATATATATATATATATATATATATATATATATATATATCAGAATTTGTCTGTCTGTCTGTCCGTTCGTTATAGACTCGGCTACAGATGGCCAAAACCCCACATGCCGCACATATTTGAAATCCTCATGACCCAGCGGAGAACATAGGCTATGTTTCGATGGGCGTGGCCGACCCTAGTGGGCGCGGCCAGCAAAAACAACCTAAAAACGGCTGTGGCTCGGTTACAGATGGCCAAAACCCCACATGCCGCCCATATTTGGAATCCTCATGACCCAGCGGAGAACATAGGCTATGTTTCGATGGGCGTGGCCGACCCTGCTAGGCGTGGCCAGCAAAAACAACCTAATAACGGCTGTGGCTCGGCTACAGATGAACAAAACCCCACATTCCGCCCATATTTGGAATCCTCATGACCCAGCGGAGAACATAGGCTATGTTTCGATGGGAGTGGCCGACCCTGGTGGGCGTGGCCAGCAAAAACAACCTAAAAACGGCTGTGGCTCGGCTACAGATGGCCAAAACCCCACATGCCGCACATATTTGGAATCCTCATGACCCAGCGGAGAACATAGGCTATTTTTTTATGGGCGTGGCCGAGCCTGATGGGCGTGGCCAGCAAAAACAACCTAAAAATGGCTGTGGCTGCTATAGTCTCTGCTGGAACAATTTCTCTAAAATTCATACTAGAGAGAATAAACATTATATGGGGATACTATTATTAATTTTAGTAAATCAAATTATTTTATTTATCAGACTTGACAATGTTTTCTCACTTCCTTCACTAATTTCTGCTCAAAACCGAAACAAAACTGTGGGCCTGCGGCCCAATGCAGGGGCCGCTGGCCCCCCATTGGGCCGCAGGCCCACAGCCCTCCGCAGAAGCTAGGAGAAAGGTACCCGGAGGGCACCCTTTCTACTAATATATGTATATATATATATATATATATATATATATATATATATATATATATATATACATCTCTCTCGTCTCTCTCTCTCTCTCTATATATATATATATATAATATAAAAATATAAGCGAAAGTGTGTGTGTGTGTGTGTGTCTGTCTGTCCGCGATAGGTGCCACCCCCAGTGGCGCAATCCCCTCATATGGCACAGTTTTGGAATCGGGTCGACCAGGGGAAGGTTTTAAGCCATATTATGAGATCATCCGATCATTTTTTTTATTTTTTTTAGCAGCCTATTAGCGAGAAGTGTGAAAACATGGGTTGCGAGAATTGAGGAAACCTTGATGTAGGGTGATGGGTAATGGGTGAGTGAATGGGTGGGGTGATGGGTAATGGGTGTGGGGTGAAGGGTGAGTTAATGGGTGGGGGATGATGGGTGATGGGTGAGGGAATAGATGGGGGTGATGGGTAATGGGTGAGTGAATGGGTGTGTGGTGATGGTAATGGGTGAGTGAATGGGTGGGGGGTGATGGGTAATGGGTGAGTGAATGGGTGGGGGGTGATGGCTAATGGGTGAGTGAATGGGTTGGGGGTGATGTGAATGGGTTGGCGTTAATACATACATTTCTACATCCATGATTTCAGGAAAGCTAGAAGGGGCTATCTGGAGAGTCTGTGTTTGGTGGGCCTTCGGCCCACCAAACACAGGTTCGGCCCACCAATAGCCCTCCGCAGGAGCTAGCCAAAAAGTCCGCCCTTAGGGCGGCTTTGCGGCTAGTATATATATATATATACCGCCTCCTTGAGGGGAGGCGGTTGCGGAGTGGTTAGCGTCTCCGACTGGCGTTCTCGGTTCTCGGGGGCGCGTCGCCTCACCCACCCTACGACGCCACTCCCGGGGGTCACCACGCGTGAGTTCCCATGCAGGCTCCTTTCCCATACCAAGCAGCTCTCGACAAGAAACATCAACTTGCCCCAGCCACGAGCCTTGTGGGCGCCCCCTTGGCCTCCTCCACTCCGGATTGTCTCTTACAGATACAACCCGATGGGAAGGATCGGTTTCAGGGTAGCGTGCCACATGCCCATATAGCCGAAGTTGGCGCTGACGGACTATGCAGGTAATAGGCCTCGATTCAGTCTCACGGTGCAATCGCTGATTTGACACGTAATCATCCCAGCGATACCCCATGATTCTGCAAAGACACTTACTACGAAAGGCATCGATTCGTCTCATCAAGTCACTATTTAGTGTCCATGTCTCACAACCATAGAGTAAGACAGGGATCACAAGCGACTTGAAGATCCGGATCTTTGTCCTCCTGCACAGGTACCGACAACGCCAAATACTCCCGCTGAGCGAGTCCATGACACCGTGGGCTATGCCAATCCGCCATAAGGCTTCTTGACGTGACCCGCCGTCATTATGCACTGCGCTACCAAGGTATGTAAAACTATCCAAGATCTCAATGTCCTCGCCACACGCATGAACAGACTGTACTGCTTCATCTAGTAAGTCTCCAAACACCTGGACCTTGGTTTTGAGCCAGGAGACCTCAAGTCCCAAAGGCTTTGCCTCCTCGTGCAGCGCCTCGAGAGCCATCACCAGGACCTCCCGCGACTCAGCAAAGATTACTGCATCATCGGCAAAAACAAGATCAGTGATCTTGGTGTTGCCGACGGATGCTCCACAATCACTTTGATCTACAACCTTGTCCAATACCCAGTCCATACAAGCGTTGAAAAGTGATGGGGCAAGGACGCACCCTTGCCTCACTCCTGTATTCACAGGAAAGAAGCTTGATACACCTGCCCCACACTTCACAGCACTCTCAGTCCCAGAATACAGACCAGAGGTGGGAAGAGGAAGTGATAATAAGCTTAGAGTACCTGACTTCAGAAAGGCTAATTATGTAGACTTAAGACACCTGGAAAGGATTAACATGGACAAGAGGGAGGGTGAGATGAGATCTGTGATCGGGACGGAGGGGTCGTGTCGGTGAGGTCAACGCGGAAAAGGATTATAATACCTTTATCAGCAATTTAATTGAAGGTCAGAAAAAGAATATTCCTTATAAGTATAAGTATTCTTATATTCCTTAGGTATAAGAAAGTGCAGGATGGGCAGGTGAATAGAGAGCAGTATAACGAGATGGCTAGAGCAGTGAAAAAATTAACAAGAGCAGCGAAGAATAATTATGAGATTAAGGTTGCAGGGAAGGCGAAGACCGATCCTAAGGTATTTTTTCAGGTTCATAAAACAAAGACTAGGGAATTAGTGGGGCAATTAAAAAATAAGCAGGGAGAGATTGTAAGCACGGCAGAGGATATGTGTAAAAATTTAAATGAATATTTCTTAAGTGTTTTTACTCAGGAAGATAAACAGAAGGTACCTGGTAGTGAACAAATGTTTATAGGAGAGGATGATGAGAAACTCAAAGATATTGTGATAACTAGGGAAATGGTAGAAGAATGTATAGACGGAATGAAGAATTTTAAGTCACCAGGACCAGATGAAGTGTATCCCAGAGTACTAAAAGAATGCATAGGGGTTGTTAGTGATGCGTTAGTGCATATTTTTAGGAAATCGATTGATACAGGGGAAGTGCCGTTAATGTGGAGAAAGGGAGATGTAGCTCCCATATTTAAGAAGGGAGATAGAGGATTAATGTCAAATTATCGACCCGTTAGCCTGACGTCAGTGGTAGGTAAATTATTGGAATCTGTTATTGTAAAAATCATTAGAGAGCATCTTGAAAAGCATAGTTTGGTAAAGGATTCACAACATGGGTTCACCAAGGTAAATCATGTCTCACTAATTTATTGAGTTTTTATAGGAAAGTTTATGAAACAGCAGATCAATGAATAGACTATGATATAGCATACCTGGACTTTAGTGAGCATTCGACAAGGTGCCACATGGTGGACTCTTAAATAAGGTTAAGGCTCATGGAATAGATGGGAAGGTTCTTCGTTGGATTAGATCTTGGCTAAGTAATAGGCAACATAGGGTTACAATTAATGGTTCTAAATCTGAATGGGGGCGGGTAACGAGTGGGGTTCCACAAGGGTCTGTTTTGAGTTCATTACTATTTTTGATTTACATCAACGACTTGGATAATGGGATTAGTAGTGATATCAGCAAGTTTAAGGATGATACTAAGGTAGGTAGGATTATTAGATCACAGTCTGATGTAAATATTTTGCAAGGAGACTTAGATAAATTAAATGAGTGGGCAGATAGATGGCAGATGGAATTTAATATTGATAAGTGCAGCGTTATGAATGTTGGTAGGAAAAATCCTGGTAATAGGTACACCATACGCAATGTATCGCTGAAAAGATCAGAGGGTGAGAAAGATCTGGAAATGCGGGTAAGCTCAGACCTCCGTCCTAGGAACCAATGTATTGAGGCTAAAAATCGAGCCAACAGGGTGTTAGGATTTATTACCAGGAGAGTTAAAAGTAGAAGTGCTGAGGTTATTCTAAAGCTTTATTTGGCTCTAGTCAGACCTCACCTAGACTGTGCGGTTCAGTTTTGGTTTCCGTATTGTAGGATGGATATTGCCTTGTCAATCAGTGCAGAGAAGGATGACCAAAATGATTCATGGAATGCGTAACTTTAGTTATGAGAAGAGATTGAAACTATTAAATTTACACTCACTCGAATGGCGCAGAGTAAGGGACGATCTGATAGAAGTTTTTAAGTGGATAAAGGGATACAATATAGGCGATGTAGGAAAAGTTCTTAAGGTTAGTAAGCAGGATAGAACGAGAAGTAACGGATTCAAGCTGGAAAAGCGTAGATTTAAAAAGGAAATTGGAAGAAACTGGTTCACAAATAGGGTGGTGAATGATTGGAATGTACTAAGTCGTCAGGTGGTCAATGCAGAGTCTATTGGGGTCTTTAACCCGTAAACTGCGGATACCTGTGTGACAATATCTCTGTGTACGCGGGACTTTTGCCAGAATTCTTATAGTCGCTAAACAAACATGAATGTGTATCAATGTATTCGCCATATATTTGTGCAACCGCTAAAAAAAAAAATTGTTTGCTTAAGTCTTGTGGTTATTTTATGATTGTACTTGCAAGATAAAGAGCGTTGAGGTTTATGGAATCCATGGTACAGCTCGTTCACAGAAAACAGGCCGCAAGGGTCTTCCTCTCTAATCTCTCTGCCCGCGATAGGGAGAGACCTGTCAGCACCTTCACCTTCCATGCTGGTCACTGGGTCACTGAGCCTATGTGTGACACCTGGGTCATTCTCAGGTAAAGTAGAGTTGCCAGATTTCACCGGCCGAAAAATGAGCCTACCTTTTTAAATTTAGCGGCCGCCCAATTGGGCACACTCGCGTTTTCTTAGTGAGTGACCAAATGGGCATAGCCGCGCTTTACGGGTTAAAAGGAGTCTGGATAAATTCATGGATGGGGAAGAGAGGTGGATGTAGGCAGAGCTGGGTATTGAATACATTGAATGTATTTAAATACTAAATACTAAATACATGGAAGAAATGTATTTAAATACTAAATACTAATTAAATTTTACGAATGTAGTTAAATACTAAATACTGAATACATCAACTGTATCTAAATACATTTGTAAATACATTTTAAATACACACAAATTTTAACATGTTCGAAAAAAAATAATTTCCCTAGGATTTCCTTAGATTTTGGGTTTCCTTATAAATTTCCTTCTCAGGCCTAAATTTACTTGAAATCAGGACATTTCCATGCCAGTGGAAACACTGGTTCACTGTAACATCAGGGTTGCCAGTTAGTTGGGCGGGTTTACGGCCATATTAACTTTTTTTTTTTTTACATCACAAAGGATTGGCCAAGGGCACAACAAAAGTAGGTAACACAAAGCCCGCTTAGTTGCCAGTCCCTACTAAGAAGACGGTAAGAGAATAAAAATAAAGAGGGGTGTGCCAATTTAGTTCGGAGAGTGTCTTGTTACTCTTCTCTTGTAAAGATTTAAGTCGTAGGAAAGTGGAAAAGTAGAAACAGGAAGAGAGTTCCAGAGTTTACCAGTGAAAGGGATGAAAGAGTAAAGATACTAATTAACTCTTGCATTAGGAAGATGGACAGAATAGGGATGAGAATGAGTAGAAAGTCTTGTGCAGCGAGGCCGCGGGAGGGGAGGAGGCATGCAGTTAGCAATTTCAGAAAAGCAGTGGGCATGAAAATAACGTTAGAAGATAGCAAGAGAAGCAAGATTCCGGCGGTGATTTAAAGATTGAAGACAGTCAGTCAGAGGAGGGGAGTTGATGAGACGAAAAGCTTTTGACTCAACTCTGTTTAGGAGAGCTGTATGAGTGGATCCTCCCCAAACATGCGAGACATACTCCATACATGGGCGGATAAGGCCCCTGTACAGAGCAAGCAACTGGGAGGGAGAAAAAAAGGACGCATACGCCACCACAGGACACCTATATTACTTCTTAGAAGCTGTTTTAGCAAGAGATGAGAAGTGAGATTTAAAGCCAAATTTTGGGTTACTTTTCAACATTTTGTTGTATACAGTATACAATGTACATGTCACCCAATAGTACAAATGTTATGAGTTATCCTGGTAATAGAAGTTGGTATTACTATACATACTTAAGAGCAACCAATGTGCCAAAACGTCTCCTACCTGTGATTAAGCTGTATTTTACCTACACGTCGCTATTAATGTTTTTTTATCGGACTGAAACCTTCACAAAAGTACCTTCTATGGTAAATTTCCGTTATTGGTCAACCACCGATTCTTGATCGAATGTCGGCGTTATTGTGAGAATCCATCTTGAATAAAGAGCTGTCAGGACCAAATAAAACGCGTCGTCTGTTTGTCTGTTTCTTTACAAAACAGAATCCTGCGCATGCTCTGGATAACCGTCACGACGGATGCTATACCGTCACACCGGCCCCCGCTCGTTCCCGGGGATATTTTCACTGAGAAATTCAGGCAGATACTATCCCCATTGAGCAAGGGGGTGGTGTGTGAGGTCCAAGCATTACCCTAAGATCGGTAATAATCAGCTCCAAACTCGCACCGGGAGAGTGAAACTGGCGATCGCGAGTCTGACTCGCGTGGACAAGACCATGGGGGAATTACACATACACTAAACATATACAAATAACTAATAAATGAATGAATCATTAAACACTAAAAAGAGTAAATAAATCGATTCATTAAGTGAAGAATTTTCATGCACATTTTTCATCAATTTTTTTGTATAGGTAAGATTTTTTTCTTCTTAAGGGAAATATGATATTAGTCTCATCATCGAAAAATACAAACTAGCTTTTTTGGGGGGGGGGAATATGTTAATATGGAATATTTGGGTTTTTTTTCCTTTGATATAACAGGCGACAATTCATTATCTAGCCTTGCAAGTGATACAAATTTGATATAAATTATGTAGAAGGCGGCGCATATATGTCCACGACAGAGTTAGCCTCGCGCCGCGAATGTCTATATCTGCCGGGTTTTATCATTACGTTACTCTTAATTAAAAGAGCCTTAATTATCCACATTTGGTGATAAACAATAATGACGCCAATTAGGTCGGGGTCTCAAACATTATCTGCCAAATATACATTTTTATCCGACGCTTTGTTAAGATGTTATTGCCGAAAAACAATGTGACAGCCCCTGAAACGCATAGTAGTAAATATAGCTACTGTTATTGACTACAGGTGTTCTATAAGGTGAAAACATGTTTTTTTTCTTCTCTCTGAATCCTGAACTTTTGTTTACACATTTTCCCTGTTTTATTTTCAGAGCAGTTGCTAGGTATTATTGGGGTTCATTGCATTAAGGGTCACTGCTGAGAAGCAGAAGGAGGAGGAGTAAACTGCCAAGTGCATAAAGTAATAATCGCCTTAACGACGATAAGGTGTTACAAGGGCTCCTGTAATAAATAGTTAAAAGGGACAGGGAATACATACCTCCCTACTTTTGCAACTATGTCTTGCCTTTAATCTCTTTCCTGCCTCTTTCACTCCCTTCGTAGCATCTCTTATTTGCATTAAATGTCTGGCCACGGTGCTTCTGTTTGCATTATATAATGCAAACAGAAGCACCGTGGCCAGACATTTAATGCAAATAAGAGATGCTACGAAGAGAGTGAAAGAGGCAGGGAAGAGATTAAAGGGGGTAATATAATTAATAAATATAATTATAGGTGGGGGTAAGGGTGTGTGTGTGTGTGTGTGTGCATGTGTGTGTGTGTGTGTGTGTGTGTGTGTAAGTAAGTAAGTAAGTAAGTAAGTAAGTTTATTTCCATAGCAATTATATACATATATACATAACAAATTTAAATAAATTTTGGAATAAATCTGTCGAGCCAAGGCTCCTTGACAGATATATTTCTATTAAAAAAAAAAAAATATATACAATTTAGCTGAGGAGCATCAAATATACATTATAGTATACATCAGTATACAAGAGAGAAAAACAAATTCATGAACTTTGACACTATCTACATTATTTATGGAGTGGTATTTCTACAAATTTTGTTGCGTGAATAGATATTTTTTTATTTTATATTTAAATTGAGGAATACTACCCGAATTACACAGAGTTTTCAAGTCAGTTGGTAAAGTATTCCATAATTGAGGACCAAAATAAAAGATGCTGTTCCTGAAGAGAGTTGTTCGATATGGCGGACAAACTAAATTAACATTATTATTTCTAGTGCTGTGAATGGTTTCTTGTAAGTTAAAAATGGAAGTTCCCTTTCTGTTTGTAATACTTTTAAAAATGTATAGTAGAAGAAAGCATTTATGGATAGAGTAAAAATTTAGAAGCTTGTGTTCTGAAAATATATTGGCTGTAGAATCAAATTTACCTAAATGAAATATACATCTCAAAATTTTGTTTTGTGCTATTTTTTATTTGGTAATGAAGGAGGGCCAAGTACATGCCCATACTGACACACAATATATAAGGTGAGGGTAACACAACGTGTAGTATATACTGATCATAGCTTCGATTGTGAGGTGATTACGTACCTTATATAATATGCCACACATTCGGGATAGTTTGGAATATACATCATTTATCTGCAAGCTCCAATTCAAATTTTCATCTATATGGACCCCAAGGAATTTTGTATGAGTTACACTTTTAATAATTTCACCCTCTAAGAACAGTGGAGGGAGATGATTGTTTAAGGAACGATTTTGAAAGAGGATATAGTTAGTTTTGGAAGTATTAAGTTTTAATTTGTTAGTTTTTATCCATTGATTAATTAATTCTAGTTCTATAGTTAAACTTCTGTGTAAATTTAGTATATCCTTATCCGCTAATAGCAAGTTGGTATCATCAGCATATATAGTATATTTGAACTTGGAACTAGCATTTGCAATATCATTTATGTAAACAAGAAAAAGTAATGGTCCTAGAATAGATCCTTGTGGTACTCCTGTGGTTATAGTTTTTGAAGAATAATAATTACCATTACAATACACTGACTGTGACCTATTGCTTAAATAGCTTTCAAAAAGTTGCAGTGGTACACCTCTAATGCCATTATGTTCAAGTTTATCCCGCAATATACGATGGTTTAAAGAGTCAAAGGCCTTTGATAAGTCGAGAAATAGCCCGACTACATGATGTTTTTTTTCCAAGTACTTGTAGACACTATTTGTGAATTGTATTATTCCTGACTCTGTTGAATGGTATGCCCGAAAACCATGTTGGTATTTAGAAAGTAATTGATTATTTTCTAAGTAATTAATCAAACGGGTTGCAATGACTTTTTCGAATATTTTGCTGAAAGCTGGTAGTATGGAAATGGGGCGATAATTGTTAATGTCATTATTACTGCCCGATTTGTATATTGGAATCACTTTGGCCTTTTTTAGTCTGTCGGGGACAACGTCTGTGTGTGTGTGTGTGTGTGTGTGTGTGTGTGTGTGTGTGTGTGTGTGTGTGTGTGTGTGTGTGTGTGTGTGTGTGTGTTTCCCGTTGTTAACACGTCCACGCTTGTGTTTTATTCTTGCAAGTTCGTGTCATCATGGCCGTGTGCAAGGAAAAAAAAAGTCAGGTAAAAAAAAACACACACACACACATACCACACACACATATACACACACACACACACACACACACACACACACACACACACACACACACACACACACACACACACACACACACACACACACACACACACACATTCACACACAGACAAATAAACACCATACACATATATATACCAAACCCCAAATAATAATATAATTTGGTGTACAAAACAATAAACACCCTCCTTGTCCATTAGCAAACAATTATTATCAATTGACAATTATCATTTGACAACGAAGACAATTGTGGAGGCACACACACACACACGCACGCACGCACGCACGCACACACGCACACACGCACACACGCACACACGCACACACACACACACACACACACACACACCGCCACGATGGTCAAGTGGATAGCACGCTGGCCTTCAATTTTGTGGTAGCCTGTTCAAATCCTCACTGCTCCCGGAGATTTTCCACTTTCAAATTTGGGTGTTTACTCGTTTATTGTCCCCCTTGAGCAAGGGATGGTGGTGTGTGATGTGCGATGTCCTAGCATTCCACAAAGATCGGTAAAAATGAGCTCCAAGCTCGCACCGGGAGGGTGAAACTGGCGATCGCGAGTCCGGATCGCGTAGACAAGACCATGGGTAATAATTACCACTCCAGGACTCGACCAGGATAATCTATACTATATCTCTGCTCAATAGGTATGATGAGCAGCAACCTCTACCTCGTCTTGGGCTGGGACACACCACCACCACGACTGCCTCATCAAGCCACCACGCGTCTCTGCCTTGACTGACTTTAACGTAACTTCTACCTTCTACCTTCTACCAGGCTACCTTGCCCCGCCTGTTGCCGTACCCTTCCCAGCAACAGTTCCAAGGCTCAGTATCTCTGGAAGCGGCTCCGAGGGATAAGTATTTGCAGCATAATTACATATACCGGCCCTGGGGCCCTGTCGCTACCCTCTCCCTGTGGTTTAGTGGGTCAGACAATGCGGCGACCTTGACGGGAGGAAAACAAAAGCATCTCTTGAAGGGCGTGACGGTTTCCCACGGTGTTGAATATTCAGGGAGTGGACCGGCCTCCTCCTCCTCCTCCTCCTCCTCCTCCTCCTCCTCCTCCTCCTCCTCCTCCTCCTCCTCCTCCTCCTCCTCCTCCAGTGTCCTTGACCAATAGGCTCACTGAAGGAAGGGTGGATTTGATTTGATACATTTATTAGGACAAAAAGTACATACAGACACATATGTGCTAAGGCCTACTTAGAGACACACATGACAGGGATATACCGTTGTCCCAAAAGGACGTGGGTGCTTGGGCATTCCCCACCCTGAGCATACTGATCATACGTACATTACTAAATACTGCATACATGTGATAAGAATGACTTACATAAAAGTTAGGCTGTCCAGAATTGTACATAAATATACCTACCATTTCATTACCATCTATAACATATACTATTGTTTTACTTTATTTTATTTTTATCCCATATATTAGGTGTCCCATATTATAGATATATTACACATACACATATATATATATATATATATATATATATATATAATATATATATATATATTATATATATAAAATATATTATAAAATATATATATACACAAATATACATACACATACACACATACACACACATAAGCATATATAGATAGATACATACATACATACACATATGCATATGTACACATTTATAAATATCAATCAATCATTTGGGGCATACGCCGGGGGGGGGTCGCCTCGCCCACCCTACGACGCCACCCCGGGGCCCACCACGCGCGATTCCCAATGCAGGCCCCTTTTCCCCATACCAAGCAGCTCTCGACAAAAAACATCAACTTGCCCAGCCATGAGCCTTTTTGGGCACCCCCTTGGCCTCCTCCACGCCGGATTGTCCCCTTACAGATACAACCCGATGAGAAGGATCGGTTTTTTTCAGGGTAGCGTGCCACATTGCCCATATAGCCGAAGTTGGCGCTGACGGACTATGCAGGTAATAGGCCTCGATTCAGTCTCACGGTGCAATCGCTGATTTGACACATAATCCATCCCGCGATACCCATGATTCTGCGAAGACACTTATTACCAAAGGCATTGATTCGTCTCTTCAAGTCACTATTTAGTGTCCATGTCTCACAACCAGAGTAAGACAGGATCACAAGCGTTTTGAAGATCCGGATCTCTGTCCTCCTGCACAGGTACCGACAACGCCAAATACTCCCGCTGAGCGAGTCCATAGCACCGTGGGCTATGCCAATCCGCCGAAAAGACTTCTTGACGTGACCCCCGTCACTATGGACTGCGCTACCAAGGTATGTAAAACTTTCCAAGATCTCAATGTCCTCGCCACACGCATGAACGACTGTACTGCTTCATCTATTGAGTCTCCAAACACCTGGACCTTGGTCTTGAGCCGGAGACCTAAAGTCCCCAAAGGCTTTGTCTCCTCGTGCAGCGCCTCGAGAGCCATCACCAGGACCTCCAGCGACTCAGCAAAGATTACTGCTCATCGGCAAAAACAAGATCAGTGATCTTGGTGTTGCCGACGGGTGCTCCACAATCACTTTGCTCTACAACCTTGCCCCAATCCCCAGGTTCCTACAAGCGTTGAAAAAGTGATGGGGCAATAACGCACCCTTGCCTCACTCCTGTATTCACAGGAAAGAAGCCGGATACACCTGCCCCACACTTCACAGCACTCTCAGTCCCAGAATACAGACCAGTTATCAAACCAATAGTCCCTGCAGGAAAACCTCGAAGTCGCAGAAGATCCCAGAGTGACTCACGATGCACTGAGTCAAACGCCTTCTTGAGATCAACATAGGCTGCAAGCATCCCCTGTCGAAACTCACGTCGGCGTTCCACCAGGACACGACATATGCATACATATGCATACATATATACATATACACACACATATACATACATACATACACACATACACATATGTATACATACATACACATGCATGCACACATGCATACATATGCACACATGCATACATATACACGCATACATACACACATATACATTCACATATACATATACAGATATACATATACACACATACATGCATATACAGACATATACACACATACATACATATACCCATACCTACATATACACACATACACACATATACATACTCACATACATATACTATTGCAATATTATCCATATCTACTATATCTACTATTTTGTCGTTGCACTTATCCTGATCCCATAAGACGCTGGAGGCTGGTTTTCCGTAATGCCGCATCAACCTGACCGTTGTTTGTCATCCAGATAATTTGGTCCGTGACATTATCTATATTGGGATGTCTGAAAGTTGCCAAATAAGGACACTGCAGTATGTAGTGTTGTAAGGTGTGGGACCTAAGCTGCTGGCACAATCTACATTTTTTGTCGTCCTCGGGCACGTTCATCCCCAGTTCCCAGTAATAAGGGGACCACCTAAGTCTCGTGAAGACTGTGTCTTTCCATTTATTTGTGTGTGTGCCGTATGAGAAGTGTGTCTGCAGTGCAACATTTGTATAGTGTGCCATGAGCGGGTGGTTGGCATATTTGTTTTCTATCCTGGCTTTGTCAGTGTCGTTTTGAGTGTCCCTAATCTGAGTCTTGACTTGTCTCATGGACAGTGTGCCCTGGATATCTACTGAGTCCCTGCACGTTGCCTGCTTGGCGATGTCATTCACCCTTTCATTGAGAGCTATCCCTACATGGGATGGCACCTAAATGAAGGTCACGGATCTACCTGTCCTTTCAATGCCCTGCAAAATACCCATACACTCGTTCACTATCTCCTTAAAAACAGGGTGTGGACTCCTGAGGGATTCCATAGCTCCCCTGCTGTCTACATAAAAATATGTGTACCCACCACCATCTTTGACTTTCCCAAGTCCAAGGAGTATGGCAGAGAGCTCAGCCTGAGTGGAGGAAATAGCATCAGACAGTCTATAAGCATGATGGGTGTCCGTGACCACGCCATGTACATCATACTTTCCTCACCAGAATACCACACCCGGCCCTGCCACTCACCCATGATAGACCCGTCACACCACACATGTGTACTGTTCACCTGCCAGCAAGGTGAAATTTTCTCCCAAAAAATGTATTTAAGTTTAAAGTGGAGCATACATGTGGGTTTTTCTTATCCAGTGGCGATATTATTATGGTTACTTGTGTGTCTGGGCCCCGGAGGGAGCCTCTTATTGGTCCCTGTGTTTCACAAACTGTTCATCAGGTCATACTTATCTATATCTGCCACTAGTGTAGCTAGAAATCCTCTCCGGCCCTGTTTCCTAAAAGTTTGTGAGCCCAGGGAGTCCCCGGGAAAACTATCAAATAATTTTGGGCCCCCCCCGGGCCCTCATATGCCTTACGGCAGCTGCCGAGTTAACTTGGAGACCCTGTCCTTTGAGAGCAGGCAGGCTGAGTTCCATTCTCATGCAGTCTATACCATCGCATATTTAGGGCAGTTGAGGATGATCCTCATGGCAGTGTTTTGCAGCTTTTCAAGTTTTTCCATCCTTCCCGAGCCAAAGCAAGAGAGGACAGGGCTAGCGTAATCTATTAAAGACCTGATAGTGCTTTATGTACATGGTCCTCAGCACAGGAAATCCGACACCATTCCCACTCCAGGCTAAAGCTTTCATGGGTTTGGAGTCGCGCCCTACACTGCGTTACCAGGTGGTCAGCTTCACAAACTTTAATATCAGCTGAGTATCCTACATACATTCCGAGGGGACTTATAGGATCTCACTCTTGCAAAGTTTTTGTTTTGACAGTTACGTGTATGTCCCCAAATGCTCGACATTGGAACTTTGTCTTTTCCTCATTTAACACGGGGAAACCCCTTCTCTGGGTCACAATCGTGAACTTGTCTAGGGCAATTTGCATATTACGTACATCTCTACTCTGAAGAAGGATGTCGTCAGCGTAAATCACAGCATTTACATTGTGAGATAGCTCTAAGGAACCGACTTTATTCATCAAAATATTGAATAACATCGGGTTTAATACACCACCTTGAGGAGTACCAAGAGTAAATGCTTTCTGGTCAGACAATGAACCCTGAAACAGGACTCTCGCCTTCCTGCCATGGAGATAATCGCCTATCCAGTGGAGGATCTTGCCACCCACACCCATAGTAGCAAGTTCATACAGTATAACTTCACCCATGGCCTTGTCAAAGGTGTTTAAGTCTATAAAGACGAGGCAGTAATCAGACATCATCTATCTATCTATCTATCTATCTATCTATCTATCTATTTTATCTATCTATCTATCTATCTATCTATCTATTTTATTATCTATCTATCTATATATATATATATGTATATATATTTTATATAATATATTATATATATATATATATATATATATATATATATATATATATAATATTTATATATATATATATATATTATATATATATATATATATATATATATATTATATATATATATATATATATATATTATATATATATATATTTTATATAATATATTATATATATATATATTATATATTATATTATAATATAATATATATATATAATTATATATATATATTTTATATTATAAAATATATATATATATATATATATATAATATATATAAAATATATATATTATATATATATCTAATATCATAATTGCTACAAAAATAGATGCATATTTTTGTTTGTTTATCAACTACAAAACGGAAATTGATGTTTGATTATTTGATCTAAATTTTTGAAAAATTGCAATTTTTTCTGAAATTTCATCATTCCGGCGTCGATAGTAGATATTGACAAGCAGTTGTAACTTTTTTCATGCAAGGAATATAAACATTATATATTTGTTTATGACTATTACAAATTAGCCAGGTTAGTTTCAGTATATATTAAAAAATAGTAAAAAAAATGCAGCAAATGGCATTTTTCACTATTTACTCCGATTTTGAAAGTACCGGCGCCGATAGTAAATATTATTTTATTGATCTAGGATTTTGCATGGCTTCTTTTTATGGACACCCACAACTTTTCCGCACTATTACAATGTCATATTAAAAAAAAAGTTAAAAACGCTCCGCCCTAGTGTTCGTGGTCTGTCCGGCCCAAGGAGTGGCTGGTGGGCCTACGTACCTGTGTACGGGTCTTTCCAGACGGCGCTTCAGGAACAGCGGCACATCGAGTGCTTGAAGAGGACCCTGCAGCAGATCACCGAGGCTCACTGGGCCCACAGCAGCGCCTGGCTGCTGGCGTGGGCCGTCGTGGCTCTCCTTATTTTGATTTTCAGAATTGTGTCGCTATTGATGCGATCTCGACCACGTTACGGGCGAGAACCACTGATCTATATAACATGGATCGCGGAAGCCTGGCTCAGCACTGGTTCCAACTGTCCGCCATCTTGTCGTAACCAAAACAAAGCCTTGTTTCTGCGGCTCGCGTTGCTGTCTATCTGGTTTTTATCGCCTCGTCATGCCAAGTTGTGCTTTCTGTCTGCTGTGTTATCACCTCGTCATGCCAAGCTGTTTCTGCTATGTCCTGGTACAAACAGACCAGGACCTGAAAGTGGCAAATCTTTCCACCTGTGAGTAACACCACACACACACACACGCACCCACCACACACACACACACCCCACACACACACCCACCCACCACACCCACACACCCACCACCACACACACACCCACCAAAACACACGCAACCCACCACACACACGCACCCACCACCACACACGCACGCACCCACCACACACCCACGCCCCCCACCCCACACCCACACCCCACACCCAGACACCCACACCCACACCACACACACCCCACATCCCACTCCCCACCCAGCCATCCACTCTTAATCCAGTCTACCAACTCCATTCCATCCACCTACTATTAAAAAAGTATATAGGTGTATATGGTATACTTTTTTTATATAGGTAGATATAGATATAAGTATATTTTTTTATACTTGTTTAACAATTAGTGGGAACGGAAGCAGCGTTCCGGGCGCGCTTCCTAATAAGCGGTGCTTGTTTTCTAATGGAGATAGCTTTTAATTTTTGCGAAGAAAAAAAAGGAAAAAAAGTATACTTGTGGTTAACGTTCGGTAGGTTTCATTACAACCTATAAGGTAGGTTTAGGTTTTCATTAAAACCTTTAAGGTTAGGTTTAGGTTTCATTAAAACCTATAAGGTTAGGTTAGGTTTTCATTAATATTATTTTTTTTTGGGGTGGGGTTGCGCAAATAAACTATCTCCATTGGGCCCCCCCCAACCAAGCACCCTATTGTAGGCCAGAAAAAATATTGATGTCTCTTAAAACGACCGCGAAACTCGTCCTTATTATCCAAATTGTTTCGTAGTCTAACTGAAACCATAGTCGTTTTCGTAACTCAGCTCAGAGTTGAACTTGACAACTGAGTTACGAAAGACCCAGGTATGTCTAAAATAATAAAAATCAGTGTACGAAACTACTACTTTCAATTCAATATCCTAATTAAGAAGGTTTTTTGATTAGTCCAAAGTTTTTGATTTAATTTAACTCCTGTAATCCCCGAGTAGTAGCTTCTATGGACCACCTGTGGCTCGCGCCGGTACCCGGGCGGAGGCGGTACGGGGCTAGCGCCGTTATAGTGGCGATACCTGCGCGTTCGCTCATTAGGTCAGAACACACACACACTCGGTGGTTCGCTCATAAGTCTGTTAGAACTCACTCTTAGCCTCTCGCTTTACTACCACATACGCACCACACCTGTCATACCTACACCTACTTGTACGGACTCGCAACACACCTGTCACTACACACCTGTACGGCCTCGCAACACACCTGTCCTACACACTCTACGCGCCTCGCAAGGACACCCTGTCACCTAACACCTTACGGCCTCGCACCACCTGTCACTATACCCTGTAAGCGGCCTCGCAACACATTGAAAACACCTGTCACTATACAACTGTACGGCCTCGCGAAGGCACCTGTCACTACACCCTGTACGGCCTCGCAACACACCTGTCAGACTACACACCTGTAACGGCCTCGCAAGAACACCTGTCACTACACACTGTACGCTCGCAAGCACACCTGTTGTCCTTTGTAATCACCGTAAATAAATGACTTGGAAGGTTCAGAACGATGCACTAAGTTTGGAAGTTTTAGTAGTAGTAGTAGTAGGTGTTTAAATAGTTTGTAGGTGGGTAATAGTAGTAGTAGAGTGGTATAGTAGTACGTAGTAGTAGTGTGTAATTATAGTAGTAGGTGGTAATCATAGGCGATCACATTCCAAGCAGCCACACCACCCAGCCCACTGCCTGGCCGGCCATGTAGTTGTTTTTGGTTATTTCAGATGGCGGCTGTGACTTCCGTATCTCGACACAGCTAATGCCCAGAATCCGCGATCCATGTTAATTAGATCAGTGGCGAGAACGTCGCGTGTTTGAGCCGCAAACCCAGCAACAGGGCGGCTGAGGCCGAGGCCCTGGAGTCCCCACCCCCCCGAGCTGCGGCTTGCTGATCGAGAAGCAAAGGCAAACATATCAATGGATGCGCCCAGAGTCGTCTTCATGCATATTCAACGAATCCATCGCCTTGGCTTTTTTCCTGGCTGCATCGCAAAACCACTAACCAGCGCTTGAGGCCGTCTTGCCCCCGCCATGCTACAGGCCCATCGCTCATTCCATCTCGCATCGTTGGTGCTGCACCCCGAAGCACCTACCCGAAAGACACTCACCACCCACTCCTATCCCCCCTGAGGCTTGCCCTAGTTTTGGCTTGCTCAAATGCAAGACCCAGGGCTAGCTCTCTTCAGTTGCCTTTCTACGCCTTACCTCGGCCCCTTATGTCCCTAACGGTTGTGTTTCCTCTCCGACTGTCCCTTCCTATCCTCCCGCCTTGATGTCCCTACGTGTGTTCCCTCCTACTTCACGTGCCTATCCACCCAGCCCCTTATTTCCCTACGTGTGTCCCTCCTACTGTCACGCCCTAACCCCAGCCCCCTGATTTCTCTACATGTGTCCCCTCCTTCTGTCACGCCCTATCCCCCGCCCATTGTGTCCTGTTTATCTCTCCTCATACGTCCGGACATCCCTGCCAGAGGCCTAAAATCTCGCCCTGATGTCCCTGTGTATCGCTCCTACTATCAAAGACATCCACTCCAGTCCCTAAAAAATCGCGCTCCCTGATGAACCCTGTGTATCGCTCCTAGTAAGTCAAAGATATCCCCTGCCAGGCCTAAATCCCCGCCCCTGTGTCCCTGTGTATCTCTCCTCTAAGTCCAAGATATCCCTTCCAGGCTAAAATTCCTCGCCCTCTGATGTCCGGTTCGTTTCTTTTGCTCCTCCAAACAAACGATCTCCAAACCCGGACAAATATTCATATCACTGATGTCCGGGTTCGTTTCGCCTCCAAAACCAACGATCTCCAAACCCGAACAAAAATTCCTATCACTGATGTCCGGGTTCGTTTCTCCTCCAAAACCAACGATCTCCAAACCCGGATAAAAATTCATATCACTGATGTCCGGAGCTGGTTTGTTTCTCCTCCAAAACCAAAGGTGTCCAAACCCGTACAAAAAATGATGTCACTGATGTTCGTTTCTCCTCCAAAGCCAACAATCTCCAAACCCGGACAAAAATGTATGTCACTGATGTTCGTGTCGCCTCCAAAACCAACGATCTCCAAACCCGAGCAAAAATTTCGGTCTCTGATGTCCGTTTCTCCTCCCAAAACAAAGGTGTCCAAACCCAGACAAAAGTTTATTTCACTAATGTCCGTTTCTCCTCCAAAATCTGAGATGTCTCAACCCGGACAAAAATGCTGATCACTGATGTACGTTTCTCCTCCTAAACCAAAGGTGTCCAAACCCGGACAAAAAACCCTGCTGTCACTGATTTCCGTTCGCGTTTCTCCGCCAAAACCAAAGATGTTCAATCTCGGACGAAATATCCCGCTACTGATCATGTCTCAATATAGCGGGTATAGCGTGGACCGTGCTATACCGGCATACTAACAGGAACAGAACGTTGTGGTGTGAGTAGCAGGTAGTGGCAAGATGTGGGCGCGTGGCTGGGTAGGTCGTGGTTGGTAGGGGGGCAACGAGGAAGCATAACACATGGGTCACGCACGGCCTAATATGTCTTATTGGAGTGCGTCCCTTATTATGAGTGTGTGCGGTGTGAATAATACTCAGCTGAAGTTGTGGACAGGAGACAGGTGTATTCAAAGGGTTGTAAATATACAGAGGACAAAGGATGCTGTGCTGACGCCGACGCATATATCGCAGAGAATGAACCTGCTTACTGTGGTGGTGTGGGCGTGGTGCTGGGGCGAGGTCAAACACTGGTCAACCGTCATCCTAACTATCTCCGCGGGGCAGGAAGATAGTGTTGGCCAAATAGCACTGTAGCTACGGCACAGTACATTACATATATGCCTTTCTGCTCTGTGAAAACAAATGTCCCAATCCGGTTCCAACCGACGCCCCGATGTCCCTGCGTGTTTTCCTCCTGAATAGCGGATGTCCATAACCCGTGCAAAAGTGCCGCCCCCCTGATGTCCCTGGGCGTGTCTCCTGCCCAAGGGCCCGCTCCGTCCTCTAGCCTGAACCCGTGTGTCCCTGCGCTCTTCTTCTAACCCAAGGTACCACGCTCTCTCTCCTCCCTATCCGCACTCCTGATGTATCCACGTGTCCTATCCAACACATTCGAGGTCAAATACCTTTCACAAAAGTAACGTCCGGATTTTTAAAAAAAAGGAAATAAATAATAAAAATAAAAAAAAAAGAATAAACCCCGGCCCAAAACCCCAAGTCTCGCCCTGGCCTCGGCCGCCTGGCCCCTTTAGATGGTGACCCCCTCACCACTTTGGTGTTCATGAAACTGTCGCTTTTACCGGGAGGTTCTCCTCTTGTCAGACGTCGTACATGGTTTAATCAAATTTAAAAGACAGAAGGGAACGTCACCTCCCCGGGGCGTCGAGGGAAAATCAGTCCTTTGTGCGCATGACGTCAATGGGCACGCGCCAACGGGCGCCCCCGTTTTAAATATTTATGGCCTCACCCCCGACCCACACCGACACGCCGACCCTCCCACCATATCCTTCTTCTCCCTCTCTCTCTCTCTCTCCTCTCCTCTCTTTTCTCTCTCTCTCTCTTTTTCCTCTCTCTCTCTCTCCCCTCTCCCCTTCTCTCTCTCTCTCTCTCTCTTCTCTCTCTCTTCTCTCATCCTTTAAGCCACTCATTTTTTCCCTTGACAGTTTTGTGTACTAGAGAGAGAGAGAGGGGGGGGGGGAGAAGGGGAGAGAAGAGGAGAAGAGGAGAGAGAGGGGAAAAAAGGGGCAAGGGAGGAAGAAGAGAGAAAAGGAAGAAAGGAGAAGAGAGGGGAAAAAGGAGGAGAGAGAGAGGGGGAGAGAGAGGAGGGGGAAGAGAGAGGAGAGAGGAGAGGGGGAAAGAGAGAAGGAGAGTTCTAGCTAGCACACAAGCGGGCGAGCCCCTTTTTTGGGCCGCTTTTTGCCGCTTACGGGACAACAAATTTTCTTTTCCCACCTGACATGCAAGGCCACCCTTATTTTTTTATGTTTTTTTATGTTCTTATTTGAACCCCTCCCTTTCCCCTTCCCTTCCCCCCTACCCCTTCCCCGCCTCCTCCTCCTCCCCCCCCTCCTCCTCTTCTTTTCCTTCCCCCCCTCTCCTCGCCCTTTTTAATTTCTTTTGACTCATTTCCCCACCCGGCAAAAAGGGGCGTTTCCCCTTTTCTTCTTTTTACCTTGGTTTCAAAAATTCCATAAGGCAAAAAGGGGGGGAAAAAACGGGCCCGCCAGGGGGGGTAGGTGTCCCGTAGTGAGCCCCGCGTCCGCGTACCATGCAGAAACCTCGTAACCCCCCTTAAATCATGCCGAGGTTTTGTCACTGTGGCCTTTTACCCCCCCATGAAGGGGTGGAAAGTTCACGAGACCCTCGTTTGGGGGCCCCTGGCGAGGGGCCCTTTAAAGGCTAAAATCCAAGGGAAGGAAAAAAAATGAGGCACGGCGGGTTTGACGGGGCCGGGATGCGTGTTGCAGCGGCCTTCAGTGGTGCACCAGCAGAACCAGGGCGTTGATACTGGTGTGTCACAACGATGGTCAGTACACGAGAACACTGGTGGCCGCCACGCCCACGCTCACCAGGCACCAGCCAAGGCATCGTGACGCCCGCAGCCACGCGGGGCGCCGAACACACGCATGCACGCCAGTCTTCCCTTCTACTAAATCAGTGGCTTTTTTTCTTATATGACTTATATGACTTATCTTATATACTGTATTATATCTTATATTATATGACCTAAAACCAATAACCACTTCAGAAACCACAAATGTTTCCAAGAACGTTGAGTTATGAGGAATGTACAATACACCCTTACTAGGGGAATGCTTTCATGATCAAGGAAAACAAATGTAACATAAGCAAAAATATGGGGGTATTTAACAACCTTGGTGGAGGTCTGGGACTGCTCTTTCTTTAGTGCAATCAATACAAATATATCGCCTGGGTTATATTTCACATTGTTCTCTAGCTCCTTTACGGCCGCCGTTCTTCTTCTAAAAATGCGTTGCCTGTAGTATAGTTGCGAGAGCAGCTTGGAGCTCCTACTGTTGGCGTTTTCATGATGGCTTTTCATCTATTCATTCTAGTGGATCAAAGATGTCACTCATTCATGCGATTAAAAACAATCACGGAACTCTTAAATGATGTGTCTTTATGCTTGTATAGAGTCGACATTCTGTGATTAATAAAGTGTCAAACATACGTCATAGCAGCCCGGGAGACAAACTAATGCTGGTTCAATGCTGGGTCATCACACGCCCACGAATTACAAGCGTAAACACGTATAAAACCCTAATTAGTGATGCTCGTGGGGAGGACACAGAATAATTTCATCAGAGCGGAGCAGAATATCAGAAGTATTAGGAAAAGAATACCTAATGAGAGTAGCGGCATGAGGAGTATTTGAGGGCAAGACAAGACTGTAATGGTGAGGCTGTGTTGGGTGAGCGATGAAAATTATAGCTTTCTTCTCACAGGCTACTCTGAATTTTCTCCTTCGTCCCAATCTTCCTCACCATTTCACCGCCTAAAAAATATGAAGTATTGAGTTTTGAGAGCAAAATACCATGCTACCTCAGTCTCTTGTCCCGTTTCCGTCACGGCCTCACGTAACCTTGTATCACTCCTGTCTGTACTAGGGTTAATCCGTAACATAAGAACCTAATATACTTCAACGTGTGTTTCCTGCCCCTCCTGATCTTCGGGAACCACTACACACACCCACATGTAATATTTATTGTCTTATAATCAAAAATATTCTACTATTTTTTTAAAATTTGTTTTTTTAGAAACATAAATTTCAATTTGCATAAGAAACAAATGAAAACATAAATGCAACTAATAAAAAAAACACTTATTAATAGCAACTAATTAATAAGAAATAAATGCAACTTTCAAATTGTCCTTTAGTATTTTTGTAAGCAAACTTCTCTGTGTTAGTTCCATCCCACATGTCTAAAAGAACGCCTCATGTATGAAAATAATAAATATAAACCTAAGGAGGAAAAAATAGCCCGGAGCTTAGTTTAAAACGCGGATAAATAAAAAAAAATTAAAATAAAATATATAGATCTTAAACCCTTTTAACAAAAGGGGACATACTTGAGCAAGACAAAAATAAGGAAAAACTGAGGTACTACAATCTTTGGCGGGTTTTTTCCCGGGGGCACAACTTTTAACCCGCTTTTCCTGTGGGGGTACAAACTTTTGCGGCTTTTTTGGGGCTTTTCAAATCTTCTGCTTTTCCTGTGGGGCTCAATCTTTTGGCGCTTTTTTCCCGTGGGCTACAATTTTGGCGGCTTTTCTTTGGGGCTCAATCTTTTGGGGGGTTTTCCCGTGGAGCTACAACTTTGGGGCTTTTTTCCCGTAGGGGTACAAACTTTGGCGGCTTTTCCTGTGGGGCTACAATCTTTGGGGGCTTTTCCTGTGGGGCTACAATCTTTGGCGGCTTTTTCCTGAGGGGGCTACAATCTTTGGCGGCTTTGCCTTGGGGCTACAAACTTTTTGGGGGCTTTTCCTGAGGGGCTACAATCTTTTCGGCTTTTCCCGAGGGGCTAAATCTTTGCGCTTTTCCCGTGGGGGGTACAATCTTGGCGGCTTTTCCTAGGGCTCCCAAACTTAAATGCTTTTCCTGTGGGGGTGCAATCTTTGGGGGGCTTTTTTTCCCGTGGGGGTCCCAATTTTTGGGGCGGCTTTTCCTGAGGGTCTACAATCTTTGGCGGCTTTTCCTGTGGGCTACAATCTTTGGGGCGGCTTTTCCTGGGGGGCTACAATCTTTGGCGGCTTTTCCTGAAAGGCTACAATTTTTGGCGGCTTTTCCTGAGAGGCTACAATCTTTGGCGGCTTTTCCTGAGAGGCTACAATCTTTGGCGGCTTTTCCTGAGGGGCTACACACTTTGGCGGCTTTTCCTGAGAGTCTACAAACTTTGGCGGCTTTTCCTGAGGGGCTACAAAATTTGGCGGCTTTTCCTGCGAGGCTACAATCTTTGGCGGCTTTTTCTGAGAGTCTACAAACTTTGACGGCTTGTCCTGAGAGGTTACAAACTTGGGGGCTTTTCCTGAGAGGCTACAAACTTTGACGGCTTTTCCTGAAATGCTACAAAGGGAAGGGAGATAATTACCGGCATAGAAAGATAAACACACAGGAAATTACGTGCGAGAAATGTAAATATTATCGATTCCTTCTGCATACAACTAAACGAGAGAGGAGAGGGAATACATAGTTGGACGAGTCTGGTGAAGTACAATCAGTAACTCCTTTTCCTGGGGATTCTAATGTAATGCTGTCTCGCTTTCCTATTTATCATTTTTCTTCAGACCATATTAATACGGACTCGTGAATATGATTTTCTCTATCATTATTTTTATTATTTGTTGTCCATTTCTACACTACTATATTTTTCCAATATATACCTTTTTTTTATGTATTTACTCTAATCTGTATTTGTGCTTGAGACTGCCTCCCCGTGTGTGCCAGAAAATGCGTGTGTGTGAGAGGGCAGATCGGTGGCTCACAAACTTTTAACAAGGAGCTTCATTCTGGATTTTGCAAAGTGTTCACGCCTCCGTTCCTATTTCCCTATTCAAATAAGATGTGAATTTCGTACTATGATATTTCCGTAGCGCTGAACAAAATGAGAGAGAGAGAGAGAGAGAGAGAGAGAGAGAGAGAGAGAGAGAGAGAGAGAGAGAGAGAGAGAGAGAGAGAGAGAGAGAGAGAGAGAGAGAGAGAGAGAGAGAGAGAGAGAGAGAGAGAGAGAGAGAGAGAGGGAGAGAGATTTTTCTTGTCATTAAAGAAATAGTTTATATACACGACCCCCTCCCCTCCCATTACCACGGAGTGAAAAAAGGTCAGGAAAGTGAATGCAAGGTTGATGAGGAACAGGTTGGGAAAGAAGGGTTTAAAGTAGTTAAAAAGTAGTTAGGAAAGAAGAAGTAGTAGTAGTAGTAGTAGTAGTAGTAGTAGTAGTAGTAGTAGTAGTAGTAGTAGTAGTAGTAGTCAACTCTCTCTCTCTCACTCTCTCTCTCTCTCTCGCCCTCGACTTAGCATAGTGTTAATAATAAAATGAAAAACATGGAGCATATTATAAAATGTCAAGCTCTCAAACTCCAAGACGATGCTGTGTATGTACGAGGCGGGAACACAAATGTCTTAATTGTAAATGTGCTAGGCTAAATAGAAGGTGTGTCAACTGTAATAACGGAAATGAGTGTCAAAACCCCAGCAGACGGGAACAGGGCAGGGAGAGGAAAGAAGAAGAGGCGGGCGACAACCTGGAGCTCCAGGAAGAAGATCAA
This sequence comes from Chionoecetes opilio, assembly GCA_016584305.1. NCBI lineage: Eukaryota > Metazoa > Arthropoda > Malacostraca > Decapoda > Majidae > Chionoecetes > Chionoecetes opilio. The sequence goes on from JACEEZ010024582.1 coordinate 112,843, forward strand.
CAAGATGGAAGACAGAGGGACAATGAAATGCCAGAAAGCCCGATAGCACTAACACCGGTATCGTCACCGCGCACGCCACCACCGCCACATGATGTACCCCAACCGAACATTGATGTGGAGGAAATGAGAGAGAGAACATCTTCTGGAAAGGTCAAACGGAAGAAGAAACAAAAAGATGGGTAGATAACACATACCTTGAGATAATGGAGTGGTCTGCCAATAATAATTTTGAGCCACCAAAATGTACAGCCATGACCAAACTAATCAAAGTAATGGTCTGCCTTATAAACGAATACAACTTAGACAAGCCCTTTGCACCATATGCACTGAAAGTCCTCTTCCTTCTTCCTAAACTCTTCCTCCAGAAGACACATCAAAAGGCCAAGACAAACAACAATGTGAAAGCACTCACAAGAAGAGTTGAACTTTGGGAAAAAAATTAACTCGAGGAGCTCCTTGAGGAAGCGAGAGTCTTACAGAAAAGACTGCCAAGACTTCCCCCCAAAAAAAAAAAAAAACGATGATAAGGCACGTGGCTTTGCGGATAAGATGAGACAAGGCAACGTTTCATCCGCACTCCGGTCTCTGGATGAAGATCAGAACGGCGGTGTGTTGCCACTCACCGAGGAAACTATCCAATTGCTGGAGGAAAAACATCCTCAACCCAGCAATTTGGAGGGACTAAGACAGCAGGGACCTCCTCAAATCTCAAACAGAGTCATCTATGAGATGATTACAGGAGAGCTGGTGTGGAAAAAAGCTCTCCAGACAAAAGGCAGCGGGGGTCCCTCAGGCATGGATGCAAGAGGGTGGCGTCGCCTGCTGAGCAGCACTCAATGGGGCAGTGCCGCTGGTGACTTGTGCAGCTTCCTACCAACACTAGCGAGAAAACTTGCCGCCACCAAATGCCGACATGTTGGCGCCCTGACTGCTTGCCGCCTTATCCCCCTTGACAAGAAGCCAGGGTGCAGGCCTATCGGCGTTGGGGAAGTCCTCCGCCGGATTATAGAGAAATGCATCATGGCGGTGGTGAAGGAGGATGTAAGAAGAGCGGCAGGGAACCTACAGGTGTGTGCTGGACAGCAGGCAGGTGGGGAAGCGGCCATCCACGCCATGAGGACGATCTTTGGTCAGGAAGATTGTGAAGCGGTTGTAATAGTTAGTTGATGATAACTATGTGATTGGCCTACTGTCATATACTAAGGTAACTATTTGATGGGTTGTGGTAGTTCGTCATTTACGTAGATTTGGCAACACCGCGTAGTAGTCAAGGTGGTAAAGGAGCTAGCAGGTGTGGATCAGTCCTACAGAAGCAAGCAACCAAGCCAGGTGGGTATTCCTCCAATATACTGTGAATGTATATTACTTGTGTATAAGTGTTTATCTTGTGTGTTAAATTTCCACTCTGATACTGAAAATATTGTTACAGGAATGCACAAGAGTTTTGTGTTAAGTAAAGCCTACAAAGAGGTCAAGATGTGTTTTATTATTTCACATCAATTTACTTAACACAAAAATCAAATCTCTTGAGTCATTTTGAATCCATCGCGTCGCTACTTCACGGAATGGAGCGTTTGCTGAGGCCAGAACGCCTCGACGCCGACCCCAGCTCGTCAGCGGCAGGGCAGGGGTGGAAGCACTGGCTACGAACGTTCGAAAACTTCTTGGAGGCTGTGCCGGGTGAAAATGTGAACAAGCTCAGGCTCCTCACCAACTTTGTCTCTCCTAGAGTGTATGAAACTATATCTGAGTGTACTACTTATGATCATGCCATAAGCACACTACAGGCTCACTACGTGAAACCTACGAATGAAGTTTTCGCACGTCATCGCCTTGCTACTCGGCGTCAGCAACTTGGCGAGAATCTCGACGAATACCTTAGTGCCCTTAAAGTGTTAAGCAAAGACTGTAAATTTAAGGCTGTGAATGCAACTCAGCAGTGTGAAGAGTCCATCAGGGACTCGTTCATCAGTGGTCTTGTATCTCCAGCAATCAGGCAGCGGTTGTTAGAGAACAAAACTCTTGATCTAACAACAATGTTTGACCAGGCGCGAGCTCTCGAGTCCGCTCAAAAGGATTCAGAGTCCTATGGTGGTGGTCAGTCATCTCGGCTGTTAAGTGCAGCTTGTGAAGATAACAGTTTATCTAAACCAGAAACTGCTTCGGTATTGGCTGCCACCAACGCAAAGTGTTTCTTTTGTGGCCTTTCGAGGCATCCACGTTCGAAGTGTCCGGCACGTGAAGCGGAGTGTCACAAGTGTCAGAAAAAGGGTCACTACGGTAAAGTGTGCCGATCCCCTAGTGTCAGTGCTTCAGTTACCCCTTCTGACAGTGTTATGCTGGCTACTATAGCTTCAGCGGCCACTCATGGTGCATTATCCAAAGCTGTCGTTGAAGTTTCAATCAACGGAATGAAAACAAATGGCCTTGTTGACAATGGCAGTTCAGAAAGTTTTATTCACCCGGAGCTAGTGAAGCGTCACTCATTACAGGTTCAACAATCGCAAAGTACTGTGACTATGGCTTCTACTTCACTTGCCACTCAGACATCTGGATTATGTAGAGTTGACATCAAAGTGAACGGCCGGAAGTATGAAAATGTACGCCTAACTATACTGCCACAACTGTGCGCTGACGTAATCTTGGGCCAAGATTTCCAGATGCTACATGAGAAAGTTACGCTGACGTACGGTGGTGACCTGCCTCCACTTGTTATCTATAGACTCGGCGTAATAAATAGTGACCCACCGGAACTGTTTGCAAACATGACGGCTGACTGTCATCCAGTCGCATCTAAATCACGACGTTACTCTTCTGATGATCGTGAATTCATAGAGAAGGAAGTGACAAGGCTGTTAAGTGAAGGAGTTATTGAACTAAGTAACTCTCCTTGGCGTGCACAAGTTGTCGTTGTTAAAAATGAATCTCGCAAGAAACGCCTAGCTATCGATTACTCGGAAACTATAAACAAGTTTACACTTCTTGACGGGTACCCCTTGCCTCGTATTGATGACCTGGTAAACAAGATCGCTAAGTATCGTGTATTCAGTACGATTGATCTCCGCAGTGCGTATCATCAAGTGGCTATTAAAGATCAAGACAAGCCATATACTGCCTTTGAGGCATGTGGTAAATTATACCAATTTACTCGTGTCCCTTTTGGTGTAACAAACGGAGTAGCTTGTTTCCAAAGACTCATGGATTCGTTTATCAAAGAAGAGGGACTTGTTGGAACCTACGCGTACTTGGACGACGTTACCATTTGTGGGATGTCTCATGAAGAACACGATAATAATCTGAAGAGATTCCTTGAAGCTGCCAAGAGAAGGAACATCGTTTACAATGAAAACAAGTGTTCTTTCTCAACTAGGCATCTCAGCATTCTAGGTTACGTGGTGGAGGAAGGAGTGATTCGGCCTGACCCGGAACGACTGAGACTGCTTCGAGACTTACCTCTGCCGTGGGACATGAAGTCACTCCGCCGTTCGCTTGGTCTTTTGCTTACTATTCAAAGTGGATATACAATTATTCTAGCAAGATTTTCCCACTGAGTGCCACTACTGCCTTTCCTGTGACGGAGGAAGCAAAGGAAGCGTTCTTCAAACTCAAGGGTGACATAGAATCTTCGGTGGTCAAGGCGATCGACGAGTCTGTACCATTTACAGTTGAAACAGATGCTTCAAACTCCGCCATTGCAGCAGTCCTCACTCAAGCTGGACGTCCAGTTGCTTTCTTTTCAGGAACCTTGCATGGGCCAGAGAAGCGCCATGCTGCTGTGGAAAAGGAGGCCCAGGCTATCATCGAGACAGTCCGCCACTGGAGGCATTACTTGTCTGGTAAGCATTTCACTATAAAAACAGACCAACGCTCAGTGAAGTATATGTTTGATAAGCAGCACAAAAGCAAGATTAAGAATGACAAAATCTTAAAATGGAGGATGGAATTGTCATGCTATGATTTTGATATAGTCTATATATCAGGAAAAGACAATATCCCTCCAGATGTATTTTCCAGGTCTGTTTGTGGAGCAACATGCCATGACCATCAGTCACTGCTTGCCCTTCACGATGCGTTATGCCATCCAGGTGTTACTCGTTTGCTACATTTCGTAAAGTCTAAGAATCTACCTTACTCTGTTGAAGGTGTCAGGCAAGTTGTTGGCTCATGTAAAATATGTGCAGAGTGCAAACCTAATTTTCATCAACCTGATAGGACCCCTCTCGTAAAGGCTACTCAGCCATTTGAAAGGCTTAACGTTGACTTTAAAGGACCTCTCCCAAGCACTGATAAGAACCACTATTTTCTTAATGTTGTGGATGAGTATTCCAGATTCCCTTTTGTATTTCCATGTTCTAATATGACCGCATCAACAGTTATCAATTGTCTCTCTCAGTTATTTTCCATTTTTGGCATGCCAGCATATATTCACTCAGACAGGGGGGCATCATTCATGAGCAGGGAACTACAAGGATTCCTCGCCAGTAAAGGAATCACTTGCAGCAGGACAACAAGTTACAACCCTCAAGGTAAAGGGCAAGTGGAGCGCTTCAACGGAACTATATGGAAGGCCATCACAACTGCTTTGAAGTCTCGTGATCTACCAACACAGTACTGGCAAAATGTGTTACCTGATGCTCTTCACTCAATTCGCTCATTACTAAATACCGCCACCAATGTTACCCCTCATGAAAGACTTTTTAATTATACTCGTCGTTCGTCCGCAGGAGCTACAGTCCCATCTTGGTTGTGTAACCCTGGTCTGGTGCTACTGAAGCGTCATGTTCGAGCGAACAAAACTGATCCCTTAGTAGATGAAGTGGAACTCCTACAAGCGAACCCTCACTACGCTCATATTCGGTATCCAGATGGCAGGGAGGATACTGTATCTACTCGGCAATTGGTCCCAGCTGGTAGTGAGCTCCCAGCCCAGACTCCGGACACTACAAATGCAGCTCCTGGTTCGAGTTCTCCTGAAGCAGTTACTGTGAGAGCTGATGATTCTGGTTCTGAGGCTTCAAATCCTCCTCAACAACCTGAGTCTGATGAGGGTGTACCGGTTCTAAGGAGATCCAAGCGTATCAGGCGTCCTCCTACTCGTTTTGAGGGCATCGTAGGTACACGTTTTTGTGGAAGGGGGAGAATGTAATAGTTAGTTGATGATAACTATGTGATTGGCCTACTGTCATATACTAAGGTAACTATTTGATGGGTTGTGGTAGTTCGTCATTTACGTAGATTTGGCAACACCGCGTAGTAGTCAAGGTGGTAAAGGAGCTAGCAGGTGTGGATCAGTCCTACAGAAGCAAGCAACCAAGCCAGGTGGGTATTCCTCCAATATACTGTGAATGTATATTACTTGTGTATAAGTGTTTATCTTGTGTGTTAAATTTCCACTCTGATACTGAAAATATTGTTACAGGAATGCACAAGAGTTTTGTGTTAAGTAAAGCCTACAAAGAGGTCAAGATGTGTTTTATTATTTCACATCAGCGGTATTATTGGTGGACGCAAAAAAATGCCTTCAACACAATAAACAGAACGACAATGCTCCACAACATTCGAATGAAGTGTCCCCCACTCGCGACATATGTGGAAAACACATACAGAGAGCCCTCAGACATGTTCATAAGAGATAATAGAAAAAATAGCATTGTTAAAATTTTGAAATCAAGGGAAGGAACAACACAAGGTGACCCAGTAGCCATGGCAATGTACGCCATTGGCCTATCAGTGCTTCAAGAGGAGATTTCATATGAAATGACACAGGTGAAGCAAGTGGCATATGCGGACGACCTAACAGGGGCCGGGAAAATCTCAGAACTAAGGAAGTGGTGGGATTTTGTGAAGAAGAACGGCCCTACTATAGGATACACACCCAACGCCACCAAGTCCATCCTCATCGTAAAACCCGAACATTATGAAATTGGAATGTGACTTTTCAGGGACAGCGGAGTCACTGTGACAAAGGACGGGCAGCGGCATTTGGGAGTAGTGGTTGGAACACCGGAGTTCAAGCAGAAATATGTGGAGGAGAAAGTATCAGAGTGGGTGAAAGAGGTGGGCGTCTTGTCCGACATAGCCAAGACAGAACCACACGCAGCTTACTCAGCATTCACACATGGCCTACAACATCGATGGAGCTTCGTCAAGCGCACCATCCCAGGCATCAGCCGTCTCCTCAGACCGTTGGAAGAATCCATCAGGAAAACCTTCCTACCAGCACTGTTAAAAACTAATTTCATCATAGGAAATGACGTGAGGGAGCTGCTGTCACTTCCACCAAGACTGGGTGGGATGGGGTTCACGTCCCCTGAAAAAATGGCTGAGGAAGAAAACCGAGACTCCATCCACCTCACCAGGTCCCTCACCGAAAAAATCATAGCTCAAGACGCAAAGGGAGAAACAGGCCAGAATGCGGTCTTGGAGCTAAAGAAAACCATGTCTAGAAACAGACAGAATGCACAAGTGGAAAGATTGCAGCACCTAAAAGACGTCATGCCAATCGAAACCGTGAAGAAAATTCACATTGCACAGGAAACGGGAGCGTCCAACTGGCTAACATGCTTGCCTATCAGAGCTAAAGGCTTCAGCCTCAACAAACAAGAATTCGTAGATGCCGTTGCTCTGAGGTATGGCTGGCCAGTGGAGGGGCTACCCAAAACCTGTGTATGTGGAGATCCAAACAGCGTCGACCATACAATGACATGTAAAAAGGGGGGATTCGTGTGCATCAGACACCATGAGGTGAGAGATTTGACGGCCAGCATGCTCAGGGAGGTATGCCGCGACGTCACCACCGAACCAACTCTCCTCCCCCTGAATGGCGAACACGTGCAGTACAGGACGGCCAACACCACAAACGAGGCCCGAGTGGACGTAAGTGCTCGTGGTTTCTGGACCAGAGGACAGAGGGCGTTCATGGACATCAGAATCTTCGATCCAATGGCCGCCTGCTACCAGAGGATCCCACTGGAAGCTGCTCACCAAAAGAATGAACGGGAAAAAATCAGGAGTTATGGAGATAGGATCCGAAATGTCGACCACGGTACCTTCACACCCCTGGTTTTCACTACGTCAGGCGGGATGGGCCCCAAGGCCAAGTGCTTCTATTCAAGACTAGCAGATGTAATGGCAGAAAAGAAGCACCAGCCAAGGAGCCACGTTGTCGCCTGGATGAGGTGCCGTCTCTCCTTCTCCCTGCTCAGGTCTGCCCTCCTATGTCTCAGGGGTACTAGATACTCCGCCCCCACAACCATCGATTTAGATGGCCTGAACTACCAGGCCACTGTAGTGGAGAGCGGCATATTAGTGTAGATGACGGAGAGAGGGGAGTAAGTAGTGGATAAGTAGTAGTAGCCTATGGTTGGATGCCACAGTCAGTAGCGATCAGAGTTGGGGCTACTGGCAACCAGTTAATGGAATCCGCAAATAAACAAGCGGTGGAGGTATCCTTGTAGTAGTAGTAGTAGAAAAAAAGAAAAAAAAGCAAGAAAAAAAAAGCAGTAGTAGTAGTAATAGTAGTAGTAATAGTAATAGTAGTAGTAGTAATAGTAATAGTAGTAGTAGTAGTAGTAGTAATAGTAGTAATAGTAGTGGTAGAAGTTGGAGTAGTAAAGTAGTTTAAAGTAGCTACAAGTAGTTCTTAGAATGAAGGTGTTTAGAAAGGATCGAGTTACAAGGTTTCTGAAAATCGCTAAAACCCATACATCATTCTTCAGGAAACTTTAGAGAGAGGAACATTTCTATGGACTCAAATATAAAGGTAAGTAGGGGGGTAAATATGAAATTTGGAATACATTTTGGGAATAGAGAACCTGGGAAAGAAACGTGTGTGTGTGTGTGTGTGTGTGTGTGTGTGTGTGTGTGTGTTGTGTTGTGTTGTGTTGAGAACCTGGGAAAGAAACGTGTTGTGTGTGTTGTGTTGTGTTGTGTTGTGTTGTGTGTGTGTGTGTTGTGTGTTGTGTGTGTGTGTGTGTGTGTTGTGTGTGTTGTGTGTGTGTGTGTGTGTGTGTGTGTGTGTGTGTGTGTGTGTGTGTGTGTGTGTGTGTGTGTGTGTGTGTGTGTGTGTGTGTGTGTGTGTGTGTGTGTGTGTGTGTGTGTGTGTGTGTGTGTGTGTGTGTGTGTGTGTGTGTGTGTGTGGTGTGTGTGTGTGTGTGTGTGTGTGTGTGTGTGTTGCTCACCCATGACCTAGACAGAGGGCAATATCAAGAAAGATATAGACTTGAGGCAACATCCGTTCTTGCTCATCCTGGAACATTTGGCTGAAATAAAATGTCTTCATTTTATTTCTTGGCCTCATACACACCTTTTTTCTTATGAATGATAATTATGAATGACTTTTCTTGTTATGATATATTATTTTAAAAAGTTGAAATTTTATGGAGTCAGAAATGAATTATTGCGATGGTTTGAGAGTTATTTAACAGGAAGAGAGCAATTTACAGAGATCAATGATATAAAATCTTGCAATAGAATAATTAAAACTGGTGTTCCTCAGGGATCTACCTTAGGACTTCTTCTGCTCTTACTACATATTTATGATTTAGTCCAGTCTACAGATATATTGAAATTCATATTATTTGCTGACGATATTACCATTTTTCATTCAGAACCAAACCTCAAAATTTTAGAAAATATTATGAATCAAGAACTTGATCAAACTGGCTTGTATCCAATAGAATATATCGTTAAGTGTACAGAAGAGTCATTATATCATGTTCGTAGGAAATAAACATCAATCAAGAAAATCAAATAAGAATAGGAAACAACATTATTGAAAGAATTAGTTCAATATTTTGTTTAGGAGTTGTAATTAACGATAAACTGCTGTGGAAATCTCATCTTAATTATATATATATAACAAAATATCTCGGTCAGTAGGGATTATTTACAAGATAAGGGATAACTTGACTTGAGGGTTACTCATAATGTTTTACTGCAGTTTAGTTTACCGTTATTTTCAATATTGTAATCATGCTTGGGGCTCTGTATTGAAAACCATCACTCAGCCATTATTTTTATTGCAAAAAAGAATGATCATAGTAATATCAAGGGTAAGTTTCAGATACCATACCGATCCTTTATTTCCAGATCTTAAAATACTAAAGTTACAGGACATCCATAAACTAGAGCTGCTAAAATATGCCTATAATCAGTTAAAGACTCCCACTGTAATAACATTTGACAGAGTATCAAGTGTACATAGCCAAGATTTAAGGAATCGAAGCCGATTACGACCTCCACAACCACGCTCAGAATCCAGCAAAAGGTTTATAATATATTCAGATATATTGCCTGGAATGAGTTGCCAGATGAACTAAGATTAATAGACAATAGTATCATATTTAAAATACAAGTAAAAAAAAATATTCTCAATGTACATTGTTAGATAGTTACAGTAATGGATGAAGTAATATGAATATATAAAGGAAGATTTATTGTGTATAATAATTGCTATGTAATTACGATGTTCTAAATAGAAATGAAGTCGTGTTTTCCTAAAATTGATTGAATTTAAAGAGGCTGTTTAAAAATGTGTATTCATTCAAAAAGCTCTGCCTTGTCACTTTTTATATTTTATTAATAATGTATACGTTTAATTGGGCAAATAAATGTTTTTGACTTTGACTCTGACTTTGACTTTGAAATAGCATAAAGG
>JACEEZ010024582.1:127500-145000 GCA_016584305.1 Chionoecetes opilio
CAGCTCTTAAGACCCTCCCGTGAGGCCCCGTCGCTGCGCACCCCTCCACCTCCGGCGTTCGCACCCAGGACTGACTACCTCAAGTTTCTGTTCCAGGACAACCCATCTGTGGACTTCAAGCTTCACTGGTTGTCTAAGGCCAATGGAGCCTTTTATCTCGACCGTGACCAGGCTGAGGTCAAGATGGCTGCCATAACATCCCTCTTCGTCTACATCTTCCGCCACCTCCCGGACATTGTCGACAGCGTGACAAAAGGGGAGTTCTTATCCCTTCCTCTCGAGATCCAAGACTCGCCGGAAAGGCCTCGTAAGTTTCCTACGTACCTCCTTACACGTTACCCTGTCTCCAGTGATCCAGCCCTGGCCAAGGAGCTGCCGGGTATCTACTCGGCTCGCCGCTTCTACCAGAAGGGCTCGGTTAATAACCGTTTGGTCGTTGCTTGGAGCCTTCCTCAGCCACCTTCCCCGAGAATCGACTTCAGCTTCCTTCCCAACCTGCCATCATGTGAGTTTCTCAGGATGAAGGATGAACAGCTGTGGTGCTTTCGATGCCATATCTTCGTTATGGCTTCCATATCTCGATGGAATATCTTGGTTATATATCCATTTGGCTTCGGTCACACTCTCGGTATGGGGAGTTTTCTAATAAGCTCACGCTCAAGCCTGTTTCTCGCGCTCTCATATCCTCTGCCCTTTGAGCCTGAATGATCTATCATTTACCGTAAATTCCCTGTACTTTTTCAGGACATATCAGAATTACCCTGCAATACAACAACTGTAACAGTTATTAATAAAAAATGTAGTTTATCATTTTATTTGTATGCAGTTGATGAAAATATTGGCAAAAGAATTGAATATTTGAAAACTCAATCTTTAAAAATCGTCTGTTCATGAAAACACGCAAGTTATAGCAGAATGAAGCTTCAGGAAATATCTACTTGCAGGTAAGCATTCGCTGAGTACCTGTTTTAGGTGTATATGTCTCTCTTACGACGAACATTTAACCAAGAAGTAGTTTAAGTGCTTGGCACCTCAACGAACAGTCCCGGATTTTAGACAGTAGAAAACTAGAAATGTTTGTTTACTAAAATAGCCCCGCCGCTACGTACACTCCTCTCTGAATCATTCAATCAACCCTTCCCTCTGAATACCCTATAGTCCTCTGGTTTATCCTATGTCAACAGGTTTATCTGATGTTTGATGTTTGAATAATTACGTCGTATCGACGCAGCTGAGATGGATCTCCGCTGTAACCAGACAGCTCTCTCACAAACTACCCCTAGAGAGCTGTCTGCTAGTGCTTATAGTGTTCGCCGAAGCCAGCATCCCGTGAGGCGGGTTACAAACCCCCGGCTAACACCCGGTACCCAATCACTGCTGGGTAGATAGGGGCTCGGGTTTTTAACTCCGAAGCTCAGAGCACGAAATAAGGAGACGAGTCTCCGGTATATGGGAGCGGATGCCGCGAATATTCCAGTAGAGGACAGACAGTGTGAAGAGATCAGCGGGTGATGATAGTTAGGATGACAGCCTCTGGGGTTGAGGGGTTAGGAGTATCAGGGATGTGAGCCGTGAGGTATAAGGGAGCGGCGGTGCTGAGTGTGTGATGACAACAGGAAAGTGAGTTATAGCAGATCCTGCCGGCTGGATGGTTTCTGTGGAGATGCTGAACGCCACACTGTGTTTTGGTTATATTTCGTCGTTAGAGAGACATATACACCTAAAACAGGTACTCAGTGAATGCTTACCTACAAGTAGATATTTCCTGAAGCTTCATTCTGCTATAACTTGCATGTTTTCATGAACAGACGATTTTTAAAGATTGAGTTTTCAAATATTAAATTCTTTTGCCAATATTTTCATCAACTGCAGACAAATAAAATGATAAACTACATTTTTTATTAAGAACTGTTTCAGTTGTTGTATTGAAGGGTAATTCTGATATGTCCCGAAAAAGTACAGGGAATTTACGGTAAATGATAGATCATTCAGGCTCAAAGGGCAGAGGATATGAGATGCGCGAGAGACATCTTGTGGCTTAGCTTTGAAAACTCCCCATTGTTCGGCTACGGAGCGGTGTGCGTGGTGCTCCGACCCACACGACTCCCGCTCGTGCCCTCACAGCGCCCCTCCACCACCAGCCCCTGCTTCTGACTCAGCCTTGTCGCCTCTTCAGGTCTTCCCGCCGGACACCTCTCTCTGGAAGTGTCCCCGTTGTCACCAAGCAGGGGTTTACGTCTGGCATGGTTGTGCAAGACGCCAAGACGTTGTGCAAGCTGTCCCGCTGCCGCGCGCTTGCCTCAACTCGCACCTCCACCATTACCATCCCGCGGTGCCCTTCACCCTGACTTAACTTCCACTTCGGTCTCTCCGGAAGTGACTGCACTCCGCGATCCTGTTGCCGCTCTCCAGTCCCGGTTATCTTTACTTGCAGTGTATTTTGATGGAGTCGAAGCTCGCCTGAATCGTTTGGTTGACCAGCACGCCACTTTCGAGACATCCCTGCAGTCTCTGGTTGAATATCAGCAGGTCGGTATTGCTTCCATCGCCACCTTCGCGGAGAAGATGGATATCCCCCCAAGAAGACCGGGTGGCCACAGAGAGGCCTCCACCGGGAGGCTCCGTAGGAAGTTTGCGGCCTTTCAGTTGCAGTGGTGCAGGTGTGGAGGGCGGGTGGTAAAGAAGGTCCTCAGTGGGGAGGACGTACTGGCCACTCCGGCTCTCCCAAAAGGCACTCATTTTTTCTGGAGGGAGCTGTTTTGTCGGCCCAGCCAAGAGGAATGCCGGAATACGACTCCGAAACAGAGCATCGCCCCTGAAATTATGGCCACGGTGTCTGAGGAAGAGTTGGTGACGGTCCAGAAAGCGACCTAGAGAGGGACAGCTCACGGGCCCGACGGCCGATGTTACCGCGATGTCGGAGTCCTCGAGAATACCAATCTTGTGGGTCGTCAACGGGTGTCTATGGCTGGGGGAAGTCTTAAAGTCTGCTAAGACTTAAATTTAGGTGGGAAGAACAACTCTCCTACCCAAATCATCAAACCCAGCAGCGCCAGGGTATTTTTGGCACGATTACCATCACTCCCCTCATAACGCGACTGGTGCACAAGGTTTTGGCCAAGCGCCTTAACCGTGTAGCACCACTGCCCATGCGGCAGAAGGGGTTCAAAGCAGAGGAGGGCTGCGCGGCAAACATCGCCGTCATCCGAGCCATGGTCCGGAAAGCGCAGTCTACTCCCTCGAACCTCTATATCACATGGCTAGATTTTAAGAAGGCCTTTGATTCCGTGGGCCACCCCTCTCGTGTCGCTACTTGCAAGAGATGGGGCTTTCCACAGGCAGCAACAATCCTCGATGAGGACTCACCCTCCGTCAAACTAACTCAGGGGGTGTTACAGGGGAATCCCCTTTCCCCCTACCTGTTAAGTATCAGCCTAGACTAGACTTTGGTATCATTGCCAAAGAGTATCGGCGTTAAACGGGGACGAAAACATCTCGTACATCGCTTTCGCCGATGACGTGGCGCTCATGGTTCCCACCCGTTCCAGGCTTCAAGCTGCCGTCAATGCCCTAGTTGGGTCTGCGAGGCAGTCTGAACTCGAAATGGGCGTCGGGAAATGTGCGACACTAGGCATTGGTGCCTACAGGAAGAAAAAGACCTGGGCCCAAGTCAGCAAACCGTTTACCATCGACGGCTAACCTGTCCGGTCAGTGGCTCCGGGGGAATTTTATAAGTACCTCGGAGTTCAGATAGGTGGCAGTGAGAGGGGCACTGCTCACCGGCTGCACCGGTTGCTTAAAGCTCCACTTCGACTGCAACGTAAATTATGGGAGCTAAAGAACATCCTTATGCCCCAGCTGTTCTACCCATTGGTGAATATGGCAGCGACGCAAGACTAACTGCGACGCGCTGGCAAGGCCGTCCGGCGGGCCGTCAGATTCTGGCTCCACCTGCCGAAGGATACGCCTAATGCGTACATTCACGCCATGGCAGGGGATGGTGGGCTGGGCGTGCCTTGCCTTGAGATGAGGATCCCCAGGCTGAGGGAAGATCTCCAAGGACTGGGGACCACAGACGACCCTGCAGTTTGGCTTGCCATAAATACCAATGAACGAGCAGCTGCTGCTCCTGACACCGCACCAGCCAGACGGCGAGTTGAACAGAGCAAGTGAAGCAGGATGCTCCACGAGGCTGTAGACGGGAAAGGACTTAGGGGCACCCGTCTAACCCCTGAGTCCTCGAGGTGGGTTGACGACGGTACCCTCCTCCTGAGTGGTGGGGATTACGTAAAAGCGGTCAAGCTCCGGGGCAACCTCCTTTACACCAAGACCCGAGCGGTGAGGGGGAGGCGAGTGGATGACATCTTGTGTGACCTCTGCCACCGCCGCCCGGAATCTCTGGGGCATATTATGCAGAGATGCTATGTGGTCTCAGGGGCTTGTACGAACCGTCATGACCGAATAGTTGACTATGTCCTTACCAGGCTGGGAGCGGCTGGCCTCCACGTGCTAAAATAACCGGTGATACCGACTCGTGGGGGCAGCCGCATCCCCGACATCATAGCTTGAAAGGAAGGCGTGGGCTCGTGGGTGCTCGACGTTTAAGTGGTAGCAGATGCGGCTGCAGGGGACTTGGATGCGGCGCATCTGCATAAAGTGGGATACTATTCCACCATGGATAATCCCACTGGATACACGCCAAGACAGGATTCCCCCTAGTCGTCAGCTTCATCACGCCGAGCTGGATGGGGATTCTAGCACCCTCGACATGTGAGACACGTGGCTGCAACTTGGGCTGAGTAAGTCTGATCTTAAAGTCCTGGTAGCCCATGTCCTAGAAGGGGGCACTCGTATTTATAACGAATACTCGAGGACGAGTGGAAGCCCGCGACATCACCCGGGATGATGGGGCTCGCAGTCCCCTGATAATATGTAGGACTAAAAATTTAATATTTAATGCTAAGGATAAAATCATAATCAGTTAATGCAAAACATTTAAATTTAAGTAAATTATATATATTTAATAAAAATGTGTAACTACATATTGTTAACTTTACTCAAAATGGGGGAACAAATGGTTCGACCCCTTACAGCCTCCGAGGGTAGTGAAGGCGCACGTGGCCTGCCCGCCCCTGACCAATGGCTGGTGGGCCTACGCGTCAGGAGTGGAAGCACATCGAGTGCATCAAGATCATCGTGAATGAGATCAGTGAGGCTTACTGGGTATACAGCCGCACCTGGCTGTTAGTCTGGGCCTTCGGGGTTCTCGTTATGCTGATACTCAGGGGTTTCTTATTTCTTAATGCGATCCCGACGTACTGACGGGCGACAACTTACCGTTTTTGATCCTCAGCGCCGAAGGACGAAGAAGCTGGAGTCCCAATCCCGCCCTAAGCTGCTGGTTATCGTACCTTTGATGTCAACACAGAATGGGGTCCGCCGCGCGTCCCTTCACTGGATACTGTAACGAGAGCATCTCCTCGTGTTTTTGTTGTATAAATCGCGAACACATAACCAGTACCGCTGCCGTTTAGTGCTACTCAATCGCCGCCAACTCAACACTAAATCAAAGAGGAAAAAGTTTCGTTCCTCGCGGTACTTGGCTATACAGACCCGGCCAGGCTCTCTGTCACTCCGTCCAAGTCCTCTGTTCGAGCGCTTGGTGTCCACAGGTCTGTCCCGTGCCATTAACTGAACTTCCTCTGCCCGTGACGGTACTCCACCCCGTATGTCATACCTCTTTCCCTCCGAAAACAATAACTGTTTATTCCTCATCCCATACCCATGCCCCTGGTGTTAGTGCATTTCTCCTCCTAAACCAAAGATATTTACTGCTCGTCCTAAAATCCCGCCACTCATGTTTCTGCGGGTCTCTCCTCCCAAACCCCATATGTCCACATTCCGACCTAAAAACCCACCACTCATGTCCCTGCGGGACTCCCCTCCCAAACCGCGGATGTCAGCATCCCGTCACATAGGGCCGATTTCACAGTCGTTCCTTTTCGTTGGGATCCTTACCAATGAGCGGCCATTTCCACTACCATCAACAATTCCGAGTTCATAATCGTCCTCCGCGCCGCCGTTGGTTTGTATCGATACCATAAATTGGAACCTTTGGTACCACCAAGTTGGGGAGCCTAGTGCAAGTTTCCGGCATATGGTTATATTTTCTTCTGAATAAGATGAAAAAGAATTATCAGACAATGCACCAACACGGTAGAGTGTTTTAATGGAAGAAGGATAAAAGCTTAAAAGAGCTTGCATGGGCGTGGTGAATTCACATCACCAGCTGTCAAGCAGACAACTTACTTTTTCACCGCCATCTGCCTTTATTAATTATTTTATATGTTACACTATTTTCTTCCAAACTCTAGTAATATTGTAGGTATGTATGCGTAAGATATACAAAAGTTGTTATATGTGAAGTTGTTTTTATAAATAAAAGTAATAATTAAATATAGATATTAATTGTATATAAAAAACAAAAATTAAATGTATAAATAAAAGTAGAACATTATGAATAAAAGTTTTTATTATATATGTGTATAAATAATAATTATTTACTGACTTTGGATGGAATGTTTACATTTTCCGCCACTCAGGCATACAAACAGTACCGAATCTCCCGTCTTTGTTTCGTTGGGATCCGTACCAGGTTGGGAAGCTCCTGATTAACGAAAACAATAACTGACAAATCGGATCTCTTTGTTAGTAAGGACTGTTACCAGGTTGGTAAGGCTTTTGGTTAGTGAGCTTACCAAAGGATTGTAAAATCGGCCCATAGTCTCGCTACTGATGTCCCTTAGGATTTTTCATCCAAAACCCCGGATGTCTACGTCCCGTCCCATAGTCACGACAGTCATGTCACATAAGGTTTCTCCAATCCATGGATGTCCAAACACTGTCCCAGTCACCCTACACCTCGCACACTACACCCCACACACACTGTCCTCGTCACTACGTGTACTGAAATCCCAGCGGGTTTCTCCTCCTGGACATCCATATCCCGTCCCATAGTCAAGCCACTGAAAACCCCGGATGACCAAATCATGTCCCATAGTCACTCCATTGATGTCCTAGCGGGTTTATATTAAAAAACCCTGGATATCCACATCCCGTCCCACTGTCACGCCAATTAATTTTTCCCAGCGGGTTTATACTTTCAAGCCCCGGATGTCCGCAATCTGTCCCATAGTCTCGCCACTGATGTCCCAGCGGGTTTGTCCTCCAAAACCCCAGATGTCTACATTCCGTCCCATAGTCCCACCTCTGATGTCCCTCCGGATTTCTCATCCAAAACCTCGAATATTCACATCCCGTTCCATAATCATGCCACTGATGTCCCAGCGGATTTCTCCTAAGCCGCGGTTGTCCAGATCACGTCCTAAAATCTCGCCACTTATGTATCTGCGGATTTCTCATCCAAAACCCCGGATGTCTACATTCCGTTTCAGTCACTGATGTCCCAGCGGGTTTCTCCTCCATGACCCCGGATGTCCAAATCCATAGTCACTCCACTGATACCCCAGCGGAATTCTCCTCCAAAACCCCGGATGTTCAAATCCTGTCACAGAGTCATTCCACTGATTTTCAAGCGAGTTAATCCTCCAAAATTCCGGATATCCAAATCCTGTCTCATAGTCACGCTACTGATGTCCCAGCGGGTTTTTCCTCCATAGTCCTGGATGTCGACATCCCGTCCCATAGTCCCGCCACTGATGTCCGAGCGGGTTTCTCCTCCAAAACCCCGGATGTCCAAATCCTGTCCCATAGTCACTCCACTGATGTCCCAGCGGGTTTCTCCTCCAAAACCCCGGATGTCCAGATCCTGTCCCATAGTCACTCCACTGATACCCCAGCGGGATTCTCCTCCAAAACCCCGGATGTCCAAATCCTGTCCCATAGTCACTCCACTGATACCCCAGCGGGATTCTCCTCCAAAACCCCGGATGTCCAAATCCTGTTCCATAGTCACTCCACTGATGTCCCAGCGAGTTTCTCCTCCAGAACCTCGAATGTTGAAGATGGAAGACTACCCACCACCAACACCACCGCCGTCTTGGTGTCTGAGGAACTCTTTACATATGACTACATCGCAACATTATGTCAGCCGAACATTTATGGCATATTTTTTTCCCGCATAAACTTGAAAGTAAAAGAGGGTAGTCGTTTTCACCTACGAGCTGACTGTAAGGGCATGAAAGTACAAAAACATGATAGTGCAAAAAGAAACACGTAAATATGTTTTTGCATATTTTTTATTTGGTTTCAATAACCCGGGTCTGTTAGGCAACCGAGTATAGTCTGTGTCATCCTAGCATTGCATGTCAAATAATGATTACTAAATATCAATCAATCAATCATTGGGGTCATACGCCAGGGGGCGCGTAGCCTCGCTTACCCTTCGACGCCACTCCCAGGGGTCACCACGCGTGAGTCCCCATGCAGGCTCCCTTCCCATACTAAGCAACTATCGACAGCAAGCATCAACTTGCCCCAGCCACGAGCCTTGTGGTCGCCCCCTTGGCCTCCTCCACGTCGGATTGTCTCTTACAGATACAACCCGATGGGAAGGATCGGTTTAAGGGTAGCGTGCCACATACCCATATAGCCGAACTTGGCGCTAACGGACTATGCAGGTAATAGGCCTCGATTCAGTCTCACGGTGCAATCGCTGATTTGACACGTAATCATCCCAGCGATACCCCATGATTCTGCGAAGACACTTATTACCAAAAGCATCGATTCGCCTCTTCAAGTTGCTATTTAGTGTCCATGTCTCACAACCATAGAGTAAGACAGGGATCACAAGCGACTTGAAGATCCGTATCTTTTTTCTCCTGCACAGGTACCATCAACGCCAAATACTCGTGCTGAGCGATTCCATAACACCGTGGACTATGCCAATCCACCGTAAGACTTCATGACGTGACCCGCCATCATTATGGACTGCGCTACCAATTTATGTAAAACTTTCCAAGATCTCAATGTCCTCGCCGCACGCATGAACAGACAAACTGTACTGTTTCATCTAGTAAGCCTCCAAACACCTGGACCTTGGTCTTGAGACAGGAGACTTCAAGTCCCAAAGGCCCTGCCTCCTCGTGCAGCGCCTCGAGAGCCATCACCAGGACCTCCAGCGACTCAGCAAAAATTACTGCATCATCGGCAAAAACAAGAACAGTGATCTTGGTGTTGCCAAGGGATACTCTACAATCACTTTGATCTACAACTTTGCCCAATACCCAGTCCATGCAAGTGTTGGAAAGTAATGGGGCAAGGACGCACCCCTGCCTGACTACTGTATTCACAGGAAAGAAGCTGGATACACCTCCCCCATACTTCACAGCACTCTCAGTCCCAGAATACAGTACAGAGTAAGAGTAAGTACAGAGTACTTACTCAAAAGCTTTTATATTTTTTTTGTTTCACTAACTGAATAAATTATGGTTCTAATTAAGGCGTAGTAATGATGGTAGTAGTGATGGTAATGGTGGTAGTTATGACTCAGACTTGTGGTTGAGTGGTAGAGGTAATGATGATGATGTGGTGGTGGTAGATATTAACAAGTGCTTGTGGGCCCTTCGGACCCATGTATTGATGTTTGTAGTAGTAGTATATATTAGACAACAATGTAAGTGCAAACTCCAATCGTGTTGTTGCTGTCGTTGGTCACTGGTCCAAGTGCCTCGGGGCAGACCACGTTCCGTGTGATTACACGGGGCGCCAACACTTCGACGGCATCAGCACAGCCAACCCTTAACAGGCTGACGTACAGTTGGCCGTGCGTGAACACGGGTATAGGCAAGTAGACTTCCACATAGCTCTTGGTCTGGCCCTGGCACTTGTTGATCGTCATGGCAAATGCAACACGGATGGGAAATTGCAGACGCCGCATGCGGAATCCAGCGCCAGACGCTGCCTGCGTGATGATGGGTACGCGAGGCAGGTAGAAGTCGTCTCCTCGGCTGCTCGGTTGAAGCGCTTTACAGCGTAAATTGATCGTGATCAATTTCGGACTCGCCTTCGCCTTCGTCTCGGAAATATAATATATATTCTTATAATATATAAAATAAGTATGTATATACGTAAGTATAATGTATATTATATAAGTATAATATGAGTAAATGTTGTATAGTTCAATTACACCGTCAGAAGCAAATATTAACGCAAACACGGCTCTCTTGGCGGTCGGTAGCAGAACAGAGGAGCGCAGTAGCGGAGGAGCGATTGCTGCTCGGTCGCGAGTCGAATACAATTTCGAGAAATTTAACGCTGTCAGAGTTTGGATAGCTTACAACCGCTGCTCAACACAGTTCTTAGCCCAAAACCCCTTTCAAAAATAATTCAATCGACATGGGACCAAGCCGCTTACCACCTACGATTTATTGCGATTTTTTTTAGCCTACTCGCATCAAAATTGAATTCACAGTTTCGGCTACCCAAAACAGACAGACAGACACACGGCTACTGCTATAGCAAAACAGACAGACAGACACACGGCTAGTCGGCTACTGCTATAGCAAAACAGACAGACAGACACACGGCTACTGCTATAACACACGTCTACTGCTATAGCAAAACAGGCAGACAGACACACGGCTACTGCTATAGTATATTAGATAGATAAGGTGGATAATATAAATTTAACATTGGAAGCGAAATAATTGAATGAGGACAGGAAAGGATTGTGAGGAGGGAGGCTGGGATGGGAGACGAAAAAGAATAGGAGGGAAGAGATAAAACACTCCAAAGTTATGTTTAATGTATCTTATAACGTACACACTCACGTCTTCTGGGTCCTGTAGTCAATACGTCCTTTATGTCTTACCTGAAAATATAAACAAAACAAATATCAGGCGACGGAAATTTGCAGATAGTAAAAAAAAAAAAGCAAGATCCCCACAGCAACCCCACACGGGGTTGGGGAGGGGAGGCGGTAGCAGAGTGGTTACCGGGTGGCGTTCTCGAAGACCCGAGTTCGATCCCGAGTGAGACCCATAAATCCACTTAAAATCTTTCTGCACCGTCGAGTGTACAAAGAACACCCACATTCCCTGCCCATCAACTCTACCTTCGATTGCGAGTGCATCGGTGGACACAAGGGGGGACACTAAATTATATAAATAATATAATTTATGGAACTACCCACTAAAAAATGACATATAAAAATGAATTCAACAGGTAATTACACTTTGAAGAAATTTATGAAAGTTATGCCAAATTATGGCAGTACCGATAATATCTCATCTTGAAATGCAGCTGCCAAACCCAAAATATGAAGCAAAAGTAAAATAAAGTTTAAAGTATTAGTGCAAGCAGATTATTAGTATTATGGCAGTCAAATGTGACAGCCCTAATGGAACGTGAGATGCGTGCAAAGCAATACCATTAACCCTACCACCAGAAAATACAGAATCGTGCTGCAGATTTAATGGACCTCACCCACACGTCAAGACTACCAATTAGGAAGGAAATTTTTAATCCCAGGTCGACACGCCAGGTGGGTGTGAATTTCCATTTTTCCAGCCCGAATGACCGCTTCCACAAAAAGTCTTATAAAAGGCAAGGTAGCAGGAAAGGTGGGAGTAAGAAATAGAAGGTGGTGGACAAAGAACATAGCATGAGGGAGAGGCAGGATCCAAGGTGGTGGTGGTGGTGGTGGTGGTGGTTTTTTTTCACCAGATGTTGATGACACTTGGTTCCTATTAGCTTTCGTACGTGCTGATCACGAATCTGGACTTAGTTTTTCGATATATGGTTTTGAAATCTCTTTTTGAGCCGTTCTCAGCTTATTTATCTCCGTAGACATATATTTTACGCCTTTTCCGCCCGTTTGCTACAATCAGAGGCTACATTTTTAGCCCGACACCTGTCGTGCTAAAAATGTCCCACCTCAAAATAGGGGACGGTACCTTATTCACCCTTCCTTTTCTCTTTCTCATAGCATAAATGGAGTTCGACATGGGTCAAAACAGGAACACTAGTCTCTCATGTTGATATTTCAGTGAGTGAACAGTAGTTACCTGAGCAAATAACGTGTAATGATGAGTGAGATGAGACATCTCAACATGCGAGACTAGTTCCTGTTTTGACCCATGTTTCCTGTTATAGCACTCTTCAAACAGCATTTATGCTATGAGAAAGAGAGGGTCAAAACAGGAACACAAGCATAAATGCTGTTTGAAGAGTGCTATAACAGGAAACATGGGTCAAAACAGGAACTAGTCTCTCATGTTGATATATCTCATCTCACTCATTATTCCACGTTATTTGCTCAGATAACTACTGTCCACTCACTGAAATATCAACATGAGAGCCTAGTGTTCCAGGTTTTGACCCATGTCGAACTCCAGTTATGCTATGAGAAAGAGAAAAGAAAGGGTGAATAAGGTACCGACCCTATATATATATATATATATATAATATATATATATATATATATATATATATATATATGCACTCGGTATGAGCGCATACTCCTGCCGAATATTTCATCAATTGGTTGCCATGGCAACAGTTGTCAATAGATTTCATCTAAAATTAAATCAGTATTTCCCTATACCAAATAGACTTGGTATACCGAGTTTGGTTCAAATCTATTCGTAACTTTTTGAGAAATCCGGTACACTAACAAACAGACAGACAGACAGACAGACAGACAGACAGATCGGGGTGAAAACATAACCTCTCCAACTTCGTTGGCGAAAGTAACAACGTCCATGGCAGCACCGTCTACTATACGGACGGCTCAGTCGACCCTGAGAGAGGCACGACGGGCGCGGCGGTGGTCAGAGGCCGGGAGGTGCTGCCAGACCACTGCTCCACCTTGCAGACGCAGCTGGTGGTGATCCAGCACGCCTAGGAGCACGCCCGCAACCGTCGGGAGGAGATGGTGGTCGTCCACTCCGACTCTAGGTCTGCGTTGCAGGTCCTGCAGCAGCTACTTCCGCCAGCGGACAACGTGCGGCTCACCAGCACCATCTTGGGCCTCATTCAAAGGATCGCTCACGTGCGCTTCAACTGGGTGCCCAGCCACGTTGAAGTGCGAGGAAGCGAAGCTGCTGAGGAGGATGAGGCTGCTGCGCAGCCAACACGTGTCCTGCAGTCACCGCCGCCGCTCTGCCCAGTAAACATGGCACGCACCACAGTCATACAGCGGAACATGGAGCAAAGTGACACACCTCCCTCACACCAAGTCACTGAGCTTTTCAGTTGCTCATCTCTTACCAATGTATAGATTTAACATTAGTATAAGTTTGTAATGCAAGTTTATCTTAAGGTTGTATGTAAGGCTAATGTAAATTTTGTAAGAGATATAAATAAGCTTTACTAACTCCCTCCGTTCCTCCAAGTTTATCATTTCTTGTTTGCCTTTTCTTTCTTTCATTTTACACACCTAACTTTCCTTTCTGTCATTTATTGTTAAAATTTATAGTTTTTTTTTCATTATTAGTGTTCCTCTTCTTTCCATTTCATTCTTATTATTTCCAGTATCATTTTATTTTTAAGATGATTATGATATGATATCTCTCTCTCTCTCTCTCTCTCTCTCTCTCTCTCTCTCTCTCTCTCTCTCTCTCTCTCTCTCTCTCTCTCTCTCTCTCTCTCTCTCTCTCTCTCTCTCTCTCTCTCTCTCTCTCTCTCTCTCTCTCTCTCTCTCTTTCATTGTATACCCTTACTCGACATCATACTTTTCTCTCTCGTTCTCTTCTCATTCTTCCAGGCTTTCATCTTGCCCGGGATAAAACAATCTTAATGGCATCGCTAATGTCCACAGTTAAGGCGCTATTACACGGGCACTTTTCTGCTCACTGAGCAGATTTCACTGAGCTGCTCAACGAAACTATTACACGGTGATCTGTGTTTTGATGAGCAAAATGCATACAGACCCGAGTGCGGTTATGATACAAATGATCATAGCGCTTCCTAATAAGCGGTGTTTGTTGTAATGGAGATAGCTTTATTTTGCGCAAAACAAAAAAAAAAAAAAAAAAAAAAAGTATACTTTGTGGTTAAAGTTAGGTTAGGTTTCATTACAACCTATAAGGTTAGGTTAGGTTTCATTAAAACCTTTAAGGTTAGGTTAGGTTTCATTAAAACCTTTAAGGTTAGGTTAAGTTTCATTAAAACCTATAAGGTTAGGTTAGGTTTCATTATTATTATAATTTTTTTTTTGTGAGGGGGGGGGTTGAGGGGGGGGGTTATTTGTTTCGTTTTACGTTTCCGTTGCGCAATATAAAACTATCTCCATTAGAACAAGCACCTATTGTAGGCCAAGAAAAAATAGTTGGTGTCTCTGAAAACGACCGCGAAACTCTCGTCCATTATTACCAAAAGTTGTTTCGTAGTCTATATGAAACCATAGTCGTTTCGTACACTCAGCGCAGAGTTGAACTTGACTACTAGAGTTATTAAATGACACCAGGTATGTACGAAAATACTCAAAATCAGTGTACGAAACTAACTACTTTCAATTCAATATACCTAATTAAGAAAGATTTTTTTATTAGGCCAAAGGTTTTTGATTCATTTAAACTTCCTGTAATCCCCGAGAGTAGCTTCTATGGACCACTGTGGCCCGCGCCGTACCCGTGGCCGCGGCGGTACGGGGCTAACGCCGTTATAGTGGACGAGAACTACGCGTTCGCTCTTTAGGTCAGACACATACACTCGGAGGCTAACACTGCACTCTTAGCCTCTCTCGCTTTACCATATACACCACACCTGTCACTACACACCTGTACGGCCTTGCAACACACCTGTCGCCTGTGTATCACCGTAAATAAATTACTTGGAAGGTCAGGCTTCTTAGGTATTGAGGGTGTATGTTTTCTTTTTAATGTTTTTTTCAACAAATAAAGGGCTATATATGTTCCATATTGTAGGATGTGCCTGAACTAAGTTAATCAGTAAGCTTTCCTTTCGTCTGTCCAGTCAGCAGGCATGTTGATGTCATCTTGAGAGTTTTAGAAGAAAATGATCTTGCAATAAATAATATAGTCATCCACTAATTTCGGTCCTTTATAACAGAAAACGTTTTTGCTCACTGAAATGACGAGTAAAAATAGCTTCGAAGTAGTTCCCAGTTTGCTCAACCAAACAGGCTTTCATTGAGCAAAATCCTCAAAACTGCTCACTGAGCACTGTTCACTGAGCAGAAACGTGCCCGTGTAATAGCCGCTTTAGGAATAATTTCGAAGCTCATGCCACATTTTATTGACTTTTCTTACCTTTTTTTCTTTCCATCTCAAGACTTATACTATTTTCCTCTCTGTTCTTCCTTTCACTCCTTCCTTTCGTGTTTCTTATTATCTTACTCTACATTCATCCTTCCCCTTCCTCTCCTTGTTTCTTTCTCTTATTCTTCTTTATTCTCGTATTTCCGTCTTACCTTCCTCCTGTCATTACCTGTTCCGGTTCAAACATTTCATTATTCATCGATACAACTTTCACCTCCTCTATCTAATCCATTCCCTCTTTAATGTAATTTGTCTTCAATATCTTGGTTATTCTCTTTCTCTTCTCCCTTTACCTCGTCTTCCAGCTCTTTCGCTCCATCTTCTTCTCATATATTATTTCAATATCTAATGAAAACTCGCTCATATCCCACTTTCAATTAAGCCCGCATGTACACACACACACACACACACACACACACACACACACACACACACACACACACACACACACACACACACACACACACACACACACACACACACACACACACACACACACACACACACACCTGCATGTATCCAGCAAGTGTTTCCTCCCTGTAATGACCAAAATTTAATCCTCCTCCTCCTCTTCCTTCCTCCTTCCTCCTCTTCCTTCCTCCTTCCTCCCCCTCATCGTCCTCCTTATCCATGCATGACACACATAAGAGTATAAACTATAAACTTGCACACGCAGCCAACCCAAGTTCATACCAACTCAGCATGGATGTATTCTAGGACTATGTATGAATTACAAAATGGTAGTGTGTGTATTCATCTAGTTTACAGGGCCTGAGCAACGCTCGTATGGCCCCGTCTCCATATCAAAATTTTTATCATTCATCCTTAGTGCTTAATGTTGGCCGAAGCCAGCACCCCGGGAGGCAGGTCACAAACCCCGGCTAACACCCGGTACCCATTCACTGCTGGGTGGACAGGGGCTCGGGTTTTAACCCCTTCACTGCGGCTGGTACAAATACGGTCTCTCAGCCATCTAAGGGTTCACTGCAGCTGGTACATATAGGGTTTCTGTATTTAAACTCCGCGCTCATTAATATTGTGGGTAAATATTCGCTGTGATAGGCTTGTATGGCAACAGTGTCAAGTGTTGCGATACAATAGAACCTCTTTTTCTGCTTGAGTGAGTTAGTGTGACTAATAAGGTCAAGCGGTACAGTACGACGTGTCGACGCTGCCGCGCCCTCTAATTCAATGGCGAGGGAAAATAGTCAAAATATTTAACCTATTATTGATGGATGTAAAACAGAAGCATGAATTAATGAATGAATGCATGAATGAAGCATTTATGTACCAAAATAAGCTGTATTATGTTTAATAAGTGGTTTAAGTGTGCGTCTGGCAGCACGGTTATGGCCCTGTTGCTGCACTCTGACGCAACTCCTCACTTAGTTGGTAGCCTCCACCAAGACGAAAAATAGATTTTCTGGTATGGAATGACCATAATATTCATTTAGGCACTTTAGATATAATAAGTGAATTATTTTTTATTTTAATTAAATCTGCCGCACAGGGGGGTAGGCCTATTAATTTGATATCAGCAGTGAAGGGGTATTAAGGAAGCAACCCATCTGTTTCCGCTCCGCCCGGGGATCGAACCCGGGATTTCTCGGTTGTGAACCGGGCGTGCTACCCTTACACTACGGAGTACCCTTACACAGTGTGTGTGTGTGTGTGTGTGTGTGTGTGTGTGTGTGTGTGTGTGTGTGTGTGTGTGTGTGTGTTACTTTTATTATTAAGCAATACAAATAACATATTTTTTTTTACACTAAGCAACCGCAAATAAAAAATGTACAAATACACGAGAGAGAGAGAGAGAGAGAGAGGAGAAAAGAGAGAGAGAGAGAGAGAGAGAGAGAGAGAGAGAGAGAGAGAGAGAGAGAGAGAGAGAGAGAGAGAGAGAGAGAGAGAGAGAGAGAGAGAGAGAGAGAGAGAGAGAGAGAGAGAGAGAGAGAGAGAGAGAGAGAGAGAGAGAGAGAGAGAGAGAGAGAGAGAGAGAGGAGAGAGAGAGAGAGAGAGAGAGAGAGAGAGAAGAGAGAGAGAAGAGAGAGAGGAAGAGAGAGAGAAGATGAGAGAGAGAGAGAGAGAGAGAGAGAGAGAGGAGAGAGAGAGAAGAGGAGAGAGAGAGAGAGAGAGAGATAATAGAGAGAGAGGATGAGAGAGATAGACGAACGAGAGACGACAGAGACAGAGAGAAGAGACTTCAGAGAGGGAAAGGAGGGAGAGAGAAGGATGGGAAGAAATATCAAGGAGAGCAAAAA
>JACEEZ010024582.1:152500-177500 GCA_016584305.1 Chionoecetes opilio
ATATTTATAAGTATTGTTTTCATATTCAATACCTCCATATTCAGACAGAGGGATCGTATGTAGCCATTATTAGTCAGCATATAATTATGACTGTATAGTATAGGTGACCATGGTGACACATATATACCAAAATTGCAAAAACTGACTGTATTCTAGTCAGATCTCACGATAAGCTGAGTTGATATCTTGAATGCTTACAATTTAGGAGGTTTGAATGAATGAACTAAACACCATCTTCTAGTTGAATATTTAATTGTTTCAATGCACTAGACACTTCAATCCAGAAACAGTATTAAAATGTACAAACAGTCTACGTAATGTTCTCAGTAATTCTTGTCATTTGCTTTACTTTTAGAGTTATTCAAAGTCAAGTTCTTCCATTTCAACATCATCGTCCATCACTTGTGGGTCATCGTCTTCATCATCCTGTGGCTGGTTGTCACAGTTTCTCAACTTACATAGTTCGGAGCACTTCATGTTATTAACCATGCACGTACATTGTGGGAGGCGACATGACCTTGAACAGTTGCAGGCCAGGAGTTCCAATACAGAATCGGGTGCGGGAGCGCCATCCAGCCAATCAATTTTCAATTCCTCTTTGCCATCTGTTGTTTCAACTTTCCAACCTCGACCTCTAGGTGATGGTACTTCTGGGTAAGCTTCCAGACTTCTTTGCCAAACACCAGCCTAGTAGTTGGCCCTACTTGCATGTTTATGAAGGGCGTCTGCACATGGTGGAAGCTGGTGCGGTTCAACACAGCCTTTCTTACTGCTGAAAAGATGATACCGCAGTTCATTTACTTTACGAACGCTCGTTTTGGTTGCATACATTTGACATGTAAATGCCTCCAGCTTGTTGAGAAGTGATTCTGAGACATCCCACATAGCTCCAAGATCTGCGAATGTGGACTGAAGCTCTGCGTCCTGCTTTAGCAGCTTGAGAGAAGCAATCTTTCCTCGGCCTGCAAGGGAGCTCACGCTGTCACATCCAGTGTATGCATGCATCCCAAATAAAGCTTTGCATACCGATGGTCCTAGTGTAGTGGACACTTTCTGTACATCTATGCAAGATACCCTGGCCAGAGTTCCACACTTGAGATACAGGTGTGTATCTATGTCGTCACAGAATGCAAGTGCCAAAAAAAACACATCTGTATCATCAGCTACAAGTACAACTGAATCAAATCCTGCACTGCTGCATGTGCAGAGTGCAGATAAGGCGGTGTCTGCCTCCTCTTGTGTTGAACATAGTTTGGTACAAGGACACAGCCTTCATCATGCAGAATTTTGTAGCAGTTTTCCCCGCATGTGACGTACAAACTTTTGTTTCCGAGTCGTTCGGTGTACTTTGCTTGTTTCCATTCTTGTATGAGAAAGTGAATGAAACTGGTCTTGTTTGGTGAAGCAGAAAGAAATGTTTGCCATTGTACAACCGTTTGTTTTGCAGTGATGTTTTTCAGCTGAATCACACCGACATTGGATCCTCGGATTCCTCTCTCAACATCCTTGATCGATTCTTCATTGTACACATCGAACACAATGTCAACACGGGATGCATGTGATGCCTCATTGAGAGCTTTCGCGAGAACCAGAGAGGCGATATCACCAAAGGTCTTGTGTTCACCTTTCACTTTGTTACCAAGGCCATCCCATCTATGAGACACGCAGAATGAGGCGAATGTCTCTGCAGGTCTACATTCTTCTTCAGTTCCTTTGCAAGAGATGACTTGCTGGTTTTCCTTGGTACACCATCGGCAGTGGCTAAAGCCCAAGGGCGAGGGCCAAGTGGATGCTCCAAAACCTCACGCATATCGAGTTGTCGTGTCTGAGCCATCATCAGCATATTGCCAAATAAGGCAGTAGTCGTTCGTAGAATGAGTTCCTTGCCAGTTCCAGACTTTACATGTTTTTTCTTGTTTGCATCTGCGAATGTCTTCAGCTTCAACTTGGGTAGCCGGTCATGAAATTTTCTGATGGGGGGATCAGTTTCAAGGCGTTCTGTCTTGAATGTTTCATGGCTGATTCACCACGAGCCTTTGCTGATGCCAAATCCTGTGCAATTTCAGTTGAAAATACAGTGGCATTGGAAATATTGAGCAGGTCTTTTGGATCACTGAATGGATTGACTAGGTCTTCGATGACCTCCACTATGGCAGATACTGCCTGCTCAGTGATTCGTGACTTTTGCAGCTCGGCATGATGCTGGTTCCTATTCATTTGAAAGATTTCTCGTAAAAGTCTGACGTACCCACTTCTGTACTCTGCTGTCAGGTAGTAGCGTGTCACAGCACTCGTGTTCAGACTAAAACGGCAGGTGCCTCCTGGAGTTTTTGTGTCTTTGTTAACTGTTTCCTCAATGGTTTGGTCAACAGGTATTCTTCCAAATGTGTTGGTTGATCCAATTTGTACTGAACATTTTCCTTCCATGAATTGTTCGTAAATCTCTGGATGATGGTTGGACAACTGTGACATTTGGGCATAGTATGCACTGAGATACCGGGCATAGTTTACTTCGTCATAAGCAAAGTCCCACGCGATGTACTCTCGAATGCATGCCATATGTAACTGCCAGTTTCCCTCCCTTGTACCACGTATCAATCCTATCAGGATGTTGACCATGTCAATGTAGCTCATCCAGTATGCTGATAGCGGACCATTGTTATTTCGCAACTCATCCAGGTATTTTGTGAAGTAGTGCATGAGACCCTGGAGTTCTTCATTCATCAACGTCTCTTCGAACACTTTCTGTGAGAGGTCTTCATGTAAATCTCTAACTGCTTCTAATCTTGCCTCCACAGATGGTACATGGTCAGCATGATGTTCCTGCATCCACAAAAGAAACTCCCTACATGCTAGACGCAGCAAAGCCTCGTACATGTACTTGTGCGTCCTTACTCCTCTGTTGTACTGACGACCTTCCAGTACACCTGAGACTGATCCTTCAGCTACAACCCCCGCTTCTATTATAATGTTCTTGAGTCCACCATCCTGGAATCTCTTACCAATGACTGATAGAAGATTACAGATTGTGTGGAAAGTACCCATCCTCAGAATCACGTTCTGAAACGTTTCATGATGTTTCCATTGGATCTCAATCGCCTTCGCGTACAGGGCCTGGTCTAACACTACTACCACCTTCTCAAGCTGGAGGTTTTTTCTGATGTTATCAGACTGGTTCAGCACTTCGTACACTGTTGACATGTTGGTTGCTGACTCATTAATGGTAGGTAGATAGCCAACAACGTCTTGGACGACCTGTATGTCATTCCTAGTGACGATATTGAACTCTGTCCATCCCATGATGTGTTGGTTTGTGGGGTCGATCTGTCGCGCCAGGAACCACACAAGGTCTTTTTGTAGTGCTGTTTTCATTACACTTGTGCTGTCGATATCGATGGTCTTGAAGTTTTGGGGGCCAACCCGCTCACCAGAAATGTAGATTGGTAATGGAACATCTGAGATAGTTAAGCTTCTCTTCTTTGCTTTCGCAATATCGGTTTGTTGAGGCTTCAGTGGCTGTGGTCCAAATACCCTTGGTTGGACTGCAATACCATTCACTCTATGTGAGGTGCCCTCTCCAGTTGTATTTCTTCAAGTCTATCAATGTTATCCTAGGCCAGTGTAGTATTGACATGGGCTTTCATAGTTTCTGGCAGGACAACATCATCATCAGTTGCAGCAAGTTTTCCAAGGCATAGTGCCGTCTCATTCTCCTCAATGACGGTGTATGACACACCATGTCCTAAGCGATTCAACATCTGAATAATCTCGACGTTTCCAGTCAAGGCCTTAACGACGCAGGGTAACAGGATGTGCTTTGGTGGAACTTGCGACCCACTACTCACAGCGTAGACTAGGTCCTGGGAAAAGGAGTCAACGAGCATCATGGTACGCTGTGATGGGTTCTTAGGTGTCATATCTCCACAAAGTAGTCCATACAAGAACTGCCTTACAGCTTCTGGTGCAGTGGTGGTAGGCTCATTCATTGCTGATGGTAGAAATGGCCATTGCTTAGTATGCTCTTGGGACTTGATAGCAGATCTCAGATGTGAAGCCATCTTGTTTATTACAGATGTAATTTCAGATGACTGAATCTGTGCTGACTCAAGTTCTTTCTTTAGTTGATGGTTCTCTTTGGCTAGATCGTATATCGTCAGAGTATATGGGAAGACCAATATCTTTATATAGACCTTTATCATCAGGACACATATGGAGTGTATCGTTGAACTCCGCTTCCAGCTTTCTCCGTATGTGT
Source organism: Chionoecetes opilio (assembly GCA_016584305.1). Classification (NCBI taxonomy): domain Eukaryota; kingdom Metazoa; phylum Arthropoda; class Malacostraca; order Decapoda; family Majidae; genus Chionoecetes; species Chionoecetes opilio. The sequence continues at coordinate 156,756 of JACEEZ010024582.1, forward strand.
TTCCTTGTCGAGTCCCTCACAGCAGTTATTCCTTCAGAATGCATGTACGTTGATAGCAGATGAGCAAGATAAGTCAATGTGACAACCTTTGGATACTGACACAGCTCTTGCCTGATATACTGGAAAAAGTTGCAAGTAGGTTTCTGTTTCAGCAATCTTGTATTTAGCATCAGGGTCATCATTTGCATCATCTTTGGTATGGTCAATGATGGCATCTTTCACACTGGTATACGATCGGTAACAAGATCTATGATACCATGCTTCAGCAGCAACTATGTTTCTTGATGTGACAGCGAGGATGTGCTCATCTTGTCTCTTTGTTGCTATATCTCGTAAAGTATTATCTGCTCTCAACTCAGTACACTGTGTTAACTTCTCTCTTGTGTTCGTGCCTTTGATATACTTGGATCGTCCAGGTGGGCAGAATATACATGTTTTCTCCATTACTCTTGAGCTGCTTGAAGGTAGTCTTCTCAATGTTCTTCGCTTAGTAGCAACTTCACCTGCAGTAGTCATTTCAAGTTTATCCAAGTCCCGTTTCATCGTGAACAGTTTACGGCACTTGAGATGATACGGAATCTGTGGCAGTTCTCCCTCTCTCAGGTTTTCTGCAACTGTCAAAATAGCTTGATGCTGCCTGAGTCTGGCTGCCCTTAGTAGTGTGTTCCAGGAGTCGAGATCCCGAGGTGATGTAAGGCCAGCGTGAGGATCTTCATCAGTTGTGTGGATAATACAAACAGGAATTGTCTCATCCATGGCTGATTAGCTTCTCATTCACAAGTGTTACCTGCAAAGTTAAGAAATATACTTAAGAACACTTGCAATTATTGGCAATTAGCTGATATTTTTCTAAACATATTATATGCTGCTGCTGATTTGCTGCAAAATTCAAAATATTATGGAAGGATCAATAGTGGCTGCATTCGATTCCTTGTATCTGAAAATGTATAACAAAATATTTTATTTATGTCATTATCACACATGGTTGCTAAGATATGGCGATAATTCGATTTTCAATATTTATCTGGTGGCCATCCTGGATTTTGGCTCAAAAAGTACAAAATCTTTTGATTTGACCAAACTTGTTGCTACAATGGCATTATATGAACATAATTAAAGCTAAAAAAGAAAAAGGCACTTGGCATACCATGTAGAATCATGACATGCAGTTCTAACATGAATGTACCCCTTACAGGTTTTACCGCATTTGGCGCGATTTGTTTGCTGATAGGTGGTCTGTTCAATAGGCGATAAAAATATGAAAGCTGCTAAATCCAGACTGCTACCAGGGCAAAATAAGTTCCTGAATAATATACCTTTCAAATGATACCAATGAGCCTTTGCCATCTTTTTGGTACCGACAGCTCCTATACCTGACGGACTATATGCTTTATTCTTATTTTTATTTTTATGTTTTACATTTGTGCCTATAGCACCTATAGGCAAGTGACCTCCAATGCTCGGATGGTAAGCCCTAAAGGTTCACTTGAGGGCTGTGATGGTTGGCCCTCACCCGTGGTGGCGCAGGCAGGATTTTTATATTGAAGTATGTGATTAGACTAATGCCGCTCTCCTGTGTCCTCCGCTGCACTCGCAATCGAAGGTAGAGTTAATGGGCAGTATGTGGGTGTTCTTAGACGTGCCATTCGACGGTGCAGAAATATTGTATTTGGATTTTAACTAACTTGAAGTGATTTACTATCTGTATGACCATTCAACGGACATGATCGCTATGACATTGCTTCGTATCACCTGTTGTGGTAACTTAGCTTGCAGTTTTCGTGTCATCTACATAATGTTTACATCTTACTGGTGAGACTATGGTCGACATGGCTGACATAAATACGGGTCCAGGTACAGATCCTGGCCAGCTCGATGGACTATAGTATATATACTACATGAGTACTCGCTGTTTACCTTCAGAGCAAGTCATCCAGCCCTCTATGAATATTTCCTTTCATACTGTGGGCAAATATTTCACTGAGAAGGACGATAAGTTGCGTTGATCCTATCTAGATAGTTTGCACGTACCAACGACTGGGTTATTGACGACTTAGGAGGAGGAGAACGGTAGCAAGTAAGGGCAGAGGGGGAACAGAGGGGATGAAGGAATTGAGAGAGGAGGAGGGAGAGTGAGGAGAGGTAAGGTCGACACTGCACATCACACCTACAGGTTGGTATTTAATCGATTTCGACTCTGTGATAAGTGTCGTTGGCAGGCTTCCCCCTTATTTCCCGCGCAGGATGAGGCAAGGAGGAGGGGAAAACAGGAAGGTTTGGAAAGGAGAAAGGAAAGAGGGAAGGAAAAAAGGAGAGGAGAGAAAAACCGGTATGGAAAAGGGGAAGGAAAATTGTAAGGGAAGTCATTTATATTTTTTCGTACCTACTGCGCCAGGTTGTTTGTGTTTTGGTTGTATACGTAGCACACACACACACTCTCTCTCTCTCTCTCTCTCTCTCTCTCTCTCTCTCTCTCTCTCTCTCTCTCTCTCTCTCTCTCTCTCTCTCTCTCTCTCTCTCTCCAGTAACCAGATGACTGCAGTGTGTGTGTGTGTGTATGTGTGTGTGTGTGTATGTGTGTGAGTGTGTGTGTGTATGTGTGTGTGTGTGTGTGTGTGTGTGTGTGTGTGTGTGTGTGTGTGTGTGTGTGTGTGTGTGTGTGTGTGTATGTGTTATTCACCCATGGTCTTGTCTACACGAGTCGGACCGGCGTGTGCGTGCGTGCGTGCGTGCGTGCGTGCGTGCGTGCGTGCGTGCGTGCGTGCGTGCGTGTGTGTGTGTGTGTGTGTGTGTGTGTGTGTGTGTGTGTGTGTGTGTGTGTGTGTGTGTGTGTGTGTGTGTGTGTGTGTGTGTGTGTGTGTGTGTGTGTGTGTGTGTGTGTGTGTGTGTGTGTGTGTGTGTGTGTGTGTGTGTGTGTGTGTGTGTGTGTGTGCGTGCGTGCGTGCGTGCGTGCGTGTGTGTGTGTGGTGTGTGTGTGTGTGTGTGTGTGTGTGTGTGTGTGTGTGTGTGTGTGTGTGTGTGTGTGTGTTTGTGTATGTGTGTGCATGTGTGTGTGTGTGTGTGTGATGGAGATAGAAAGAGAGTGAAAGAGAGAGAAAAAATGTTCTGATACTGGCACAATCAAAACAAAAAACATACACGTTGATGTCATTATCAAGTCTCGAGGTCATGTCATTTTACGATCAATTTATGCAGTTTGATGAGTTTTTATATATCTACTTATATACTTACAAAGCGGATCAAAACGATCAGTAATGAATTTCAAACTATTACGAGTTTTGTGTCTGCCAAAGTTATAAATTTTCACATCTACGTAAAAAACAATACACAAAAAATAAATATTTATGTCTTATTGTTATTATGAGTAACAGTGTTATTAGTATTATTAGTTATTATTATTAGGAGTAAGTATTTATGTTATCATCATTGTTACAGTGTTATCATCGCTCAACAAACTATAAATAACCACAAACCAGACGTAATAAGAACATAAGAAAATAAGGAAGCTACAAGAGGCCGCGAGGCCTACACGTGGTAGTTCCTGTCGCCTAACACTACCTACATCCACCTTTCATCCCCATCCATGAACCTATCCAGCTCCTATTCAAAGCTCCCTAATGACTCCGCACTAACTACCTGTCTATTGAGACCATTCCATTCATTTACCACCCTATTTGTGAACCAGTTTTTCCCTATTTCCTTTCTGTTTCTACGCTTTTCCAGCTTGAATCCGTTACTTCTTGTTCTACCCTGGTTAAAAGCCGCAAGAACTTTTCCTACCTCTCCTTTATTAAATCCCTTTATCCACTTAAAAACTTCTATCAGATCGCCCCTTACTCTGCGTCTCTCGAGTGAGTGTAATTTTAATATTTTCACTCTCCTCTCATAACTAAAGTTACGCATCCCTTGTATCATTTTGGTCATCCTTCTCTGCACTGTTTCTAACAAGGCTATATCCTTCCTGTAATATGGAGACCAAAACTGAACCGCAGTCTAGGTGAAGCTTGACTAGAGCCAGATAAAGCTTTAGAATAACTTCCGCACTTCTACTTTTAACACTTCTGGTAATGAATCCTAATACTCTATTAGCTCTATTTCTGGCCTCAATACATTGTTTCCTAGGTCGGAGGTCTGAGCTCACCCTCACTCCAAGATCTTTTTCACCTTCTGATCTTTTCAGCGATACATTGCTTATGGTGTAGCTATTACCAGGGTTTTTCCTACCAACATTCATAACGCTGCATTTATCAATATTAAATTCCATCTGCCATCTAACCTGCCCACTCGTTAAGTTTATCTAAGTCTCCCTGCAATATGTTTACATCAGACTGTGATCCAATAATCGTACCTACTTTAGTATCATCAGCAAACTTGCTGATATCACTGCTAATCCCACTATCCAAGTCGTTGATGTAAATCAAAAATAGTAATGGACCCAAAATAGACCCTTGTGGAACTCCACTTGTCACCAGTCCCCATTCAGATTTAAAACCATTAATTGTAACCCTTTGTTGCCTTTTATTTAGCCAAGCTCTGATCCAATGAAGAACCTTCCCATACCATGAGCCCTAACCTTATTTAAGAGTCGCTCGTGTGGTACTTTGTCAAATGCCTTACTAAAGTCCAGATATATTATATCATAACCCTTATCATTATCTGCCGTCTCATAAACTTTCCTATAAAAACTCAATAAATTGGTGAGACATGACCTACCCTTGGTGAATCCATGTTGTGAATCATTGATCAAACTATGTTTATCTAAGTGCTCCCTAATGTTTTTTGCAATAATAGATTCCAATAATCTACCCACCACTGATGTTAGACTTACGGGTCGATAATTTGACGTTAGTCCTCTGTCTCCCTTCTTAAATATGGGAACAACATTTCCTTTCCTCCACAATAATGGCACATTGCCTATCTCAACCGATTTCCTAAAAATGTGCACTAACGACTCACTAACAACCTCCTTGCATTCCTTTAATACCCTGGGATACACTTCATCTGGTCCTGGCGATTTAAAAATTTTCCTTTTATCTATACCCTCTTCCACCATTTCCCTAGTTATCACAATATCTTTGAGTTTCTCCTCATCGCTTCCTTTGAATATCTGTTCACAATCAGGTATCGTCTGTGTATCCTCCTCCGTAAAAACACTTAAGAAATAATCATTTAGACTCTTACACATATCCTCATCCGTATTTAAGACCTCACCCTGTCCTGACCTTAACGGCCCAACTAATTCCCTTGTCTTTGTTTTATATACCTGATAGAACCCTTTTGGGTCCCTTTTCGCCTGTCCTGCTACTTTAATCTCATAATTGTTCTTAGCAACTCGAGTTAATTTCTTCACTGTCCTTGCCATCACGTTATACTGTTCTTTGTTTACCAATCCTACCTTGAACCTTAAATAAATGTTTCTTTTTACTCAAATGTTGTGTTTTAAATTGGTGGTCATCCATTTTGGATCACTCTTTCTGGACCTTATTTCCCTATAAGGAATATTTCTTTTCTGTCCGTCAATTATATTCCTTTTTTTTGTCAATTTTCCCTTTATCTTTAACTAAACCCCTCCTCTCTCTCTTCTTACGAATCACTTTAGTTCCCTGCCTTCTGATACTCCTCCTAGTGTCGCAAGTTTCCTTTACCCCGACCCCATTGTCTAAACCCCGGTTCTCTGTCTTAAAAAGCCTGCAGTGCATCTACCTCCCTTTCAAGGGATTCAGACAAGATCTGAACTTCTTTCCTCGAAAAGTGCACCCCATCCCTGCGGTAGAGGTGGTTATGCCCGAAAAAGAGGTCCCAGCTGTCTACAAAGGTCCAACCATTGTCTTTGCAATGAAGTGCCAGCCGGCAATTCAATGCAATAACCCTGGAGTACCACAAGTCGTCAACAAAGCGTCTTGGAAGGACATCATACACCACAGGAAAGCCAGCCCTGTCCCTAACTTTACCTACAGCTTCCTTGAACCGCCGTAGCAATTCCTCACTTCTTACACACTCAACATCATTTCCCCCAGCGCTCAGGCAGACGATGGGCTTTTTCCCTTGGTCCGCCATGCACTCAACTATCTTGTCACTAACATAACCTATCCCCTTCCCTGGATAACTCACCAACTTCATGCGCATCCCTTCCCTGTCACAGAACCTGCTGTCAAGATGCCTAACCTGACTGTCACCAACAACCAAGATTTTACCTTCGGGTAATGATTTATTGTCCACCTTCCTTATATCTGTATCTCCCTCTTGCAGCCCTGAGAGTACCTGAAATTGGTTCATGCAGACAGCATGGTCATTGTTTACCTTTTACTCCTTCGGGCGGGCTCCATGATCAACTACCTTCCAAACACCAATCCCTGGTGACTTACTGGTGACCTTAGTAGTCTCTCGAGTCACATCTCGCTCTGGTACCCCTACAGGTACATCCCTCACATGTGCCCCTCCACTCACTCCACTTGGACCTTCACCTCCACACTTAAGAGAACGTATCTCTATTTCCTGCTTCATCACAACGCTCTTCAATTCGTTCACCTCACTTGCAAAGCTCATTTTCAGGTCTTCGATCGCCTCCAGAATAGTCTTAAGCGCATCTCCACACCCTTCACTACACTCTCCCTCGACCCTTCTCACTCCCTCTACCACACTAGTTTTAACCTCAGCCTCCTTCACTCCTACCACACTACCACTCTCAATCCCCTCAGAAGCACACAACACCACTTCGCTCTCCGCCTCCACAACACTCTCCATCACAGACGTAGCCATTCTAATCCCTAGAGCTCAACCAAACACAACCTCACTCCACGGAGACGTCAGGTGAACTGACGGTAATGTCCCTCAACCCTTCTATTTATTGCTTAGTGTACTGAATATTTACCGTATTGTTTATGTTGCATGGTAAAGAGGACACCAACACGACACAGGATACAATACATCACATCTTAAACATCCCACCCCCGCCTGAGAGGGAAGAATGGACCGTCATCCTGAAAACCTTAGCTAAATCTTAGTTAAATCCGCATTATTGGTTAAACCCTGGGCTGGACATGCATAGGGGGAGGGGGAGGTGACGTCCTTGAGGCAGGCCGCACCCCCCCCCCCTTTAATCAATCAGATCTCTGTCTCTACGCGTGTTTATCAATGCCCTTCGGCAAGGATTTATGTCTCGACGAGTAGTGGCAAATAATTCCCCGTAAATCAAGCCAGCAAATTCGACTTCACGTACGCATCACCAATAACTAGCAAAATATAGCGAATGAAATTATACAACAACGACCGTCGACGTTGTGACTTTTTAACCATTAAATAACACTATAAAGACTAACACTTATGCATGTAAGTTATGATAAAAACTAAAAAATATATTGGCATATAAGAAGGTAACTAGAACCAGAGAGTTTCTTCGAGAGGTGTCGCTCGGGCCGCGCCATTTTGGATTTTGAACCGGTGTCGCCGCCAAGCGGATGGGGCCCCCCGTCAAAAGTGTCAAAATGCATATATCATTACTGTGCACGGTGTTGTGACTTTTCAATACCCCAAGACGCAAATATATGTAGTATTACGTTAAAATAATGAACGGAAGTGGTATTAATGGATATATTTTTTTTTTATCAGACCTTTTGTTCCTTTTGTATTTCATACCGAAGCCCCGTCATTCCAATAAATTGTCTCGAATCTCAATACCCTCTTCACCCGACACACATTTTTTTTGGTCTTAACAGTCACAACGATGGCAAGTGAGTGAATGGGTGATGGGTGAGTTAGAGAAATATTGTCTCTTTTTTTTTAACGAGGCGAAAATTCCATCCTATCTTACGGCCTCATGCTTAGAATGATGGCCATGTAATGTTTACCTGATAATATGGTTAACTATGATAAAATACAACTGAAATTTAGAAGAAGAGTAGTATTCCCTTTTCCTGGCATCAAATATCAGTCAGTAAGCAGCAAGGGGTCAGGGTTTTTCACCTCGTAAAATAAAACAGAGTATAGAGAGTGAGAGGAAATCGGTGACTGTGTTCTTTAATGCTGATTGCCACATATGTATCCATTCCTCTGTTGTTGGTTTATGCCTTTTATATTACGTACGTTCTCTTGTTCTTATCCTAACTTATTTAGAGAGAACTGAAACTCGAAATGCCAGTGGTCGCTGGCAGTTTTAACTCACAAGTTGAGTATAAGTTGGTCTACTGGAAAACAAAATATGGGCTTATTCCACTGCACTTAAAACACAAAAGTATAATATTAAAAACGATTTTCTTCTATATGTATATTGTATAGAAGCCTGATTCTGTAAAACATTGTATATAACCAAATAACCAAGCAGGTTATAGTTCAGGAGGCGATGTAAATGTTACTCTATGATTATCATATAGTCAATAACGAATGTTTAGAAGTTAACTATACCTAGGCAGTCATATTTTCCTGTTAATATTGTGTATCAATTAGATAGAAAGCCTGGAAGTGCAATGAGTCGACGCGTGAAGTCGCAATGTTTTTATTCAATCTCCCCGCCACCACTCACCGCCGCAGCATGTCGCCTCCACAACTATAACCTATTTGTCGCAGCAACAGAAAGATTTCGGCATTCTATATTCTTCGTTTTTCCAAAGCATTGCTTATTGTATTTTGACAAGCGTTTGCCAGACGCAGCAGTACTGTCTTAGAAAACAGTGTGAACATCGCCCCCAATAAAACATGCTACAATATATACATGTAAAAAATATATTAAGCTTTGATATTCGGGGCGAGTAATTTGCATTAAATTGCTATTATAGAACGTTCCATCGTAATGCATGTCATCCATACAATTAGTAGAACAACAGAAGAACTACATTTTTTGGTATTCAGATGCGGTGCATCAATATTTATCGCGAAATTGATTTATGAAAATATTAGTCGCGGAGCCAAAACACAGTAGACCAACATTTGAGTTAAAACTGCCAGCGACCACTGCCATTTATCGAGTTTCAGTTCATTGGAATTCTGGATGGGTGTGGGTCGATGGGTAATGGGTGAATGAATGGGTGTGGGGTGATGGGTAATGGGTAAGTGAATGGGTGGGGGGTGATGAGTAATGGGTGAGTGAATGGGTTGGGGATGATGGGTAATGGGTGAGTGAATGGGTGGGGGGTAATGGGTGAGTGAATGGGTGGGGGGTGATGGGTAATGGGTGAGTGAATGGGTGCGAGGTGATGGGTAATGGGTGAGTGAATCGGTGTGCGGTGATGGGTAATGGGTGAGTGAATGGGGGGGGTGATAGGTAATGGGTGAGTGAATGGCTGGGGGGTGATGGGTAATGGGTGTGGGGTGATGTGTGAGTGAATGGGTGGGGGGTGATGGGTAAGGGGTGATTGAATGGGTGGGGGGTGATGGGTAATAGGTGAGTGAATGGGTGTGGGGTGATGGGTAATGGGTGAGTGAATGGGTGGGGGGTGATGGGTAATGGGTGTAGGGTGATGGGTGTGGGGTGATGGGTAATGGGTGAGTGAATGGGTTGGGGGTGATGGGTAATGGGTGAATGAATGGGTGGGGGGTGATGGGTAATGGGTGTGGGGTGATGGGTAATGGGTGAGTGAATGGGTGTGGGGTGATGGGTAATGGGTGAGTGAATGGGTGGGGGTGATGGGTATGGGTGTGGGGTGATGGGTAATGGGTGATTTAATGGGTGGGGGGTGATGGGTAATGGGTGAGTGAATGGGTGGGGGTTGATGGGTAATGGGTGAGTGAATGTGTGGGGGTGATGGGTAATGTGTGGGGGGTGATGGGTAATGGGTGAGTGAATGGGTGGAGGGTGATGGGTAATGGGTGTGTGGTGAGTGAATGGGTGTGGGATGATGGGTAATGGGTGAGTGGAGGAATTCCCTCCCTTCTCTGATTCCTTCTTTCTTTCCTCGTCAGTTCCTCTTCTGACTCTCTTCATCCCTCCAATTTCTTCCTTACTCCTTATTCCTCCTTTCCTTCTCTCATATATCCTTCCTTCACTTTCTCCCACCTTCCATTATCACCCCATCATCACCAAAAGGAAGTGGGATTCCCCCTCTTTCTGCACAGCAAACTACTATCAGAGCAAACACAGAGGGCACCCCTCCGCTAGGATCGCTGTCGTCCATGAAATCAAAATGGCGCGCAATGTTAAATCGCCCGAGTGACACCTCTTGGTGAAGCTCTCTGCTAGAACTATGGACAAGCACCTTAACACCTAAATGTGCAGCTCCTGAGGCACCTATATCACCTACCACCACCACCACCACCACCACTTCTACCTCAATCACCACCTTGGTACATACACTTCCTTCCTTGAAACATGTATAATATACAGATGGTGGTGATACAACCCCTCCAGCCCCCCTCTGCTTCCCCTCCCTCCACCACACACGCTAAAAGAGGATAGGTAATGCACGATTGCCTTTTATTTACCTTCTGCTGATGAAAAAAGCATACCTCCTGCTGTAAAGAAATATATATATTAGAAAAAAAAACACTCGTGAAGTAAAATAAGTTGAAAGTCAAAGTACTGCCGGCAGTTTTAACCAAAAAATGTACATTTTAGGGTTTCTGACATATAATCTAGTACTACTAATTTCATACCAATGTAAATTATACAAGCTGAAGGAATTATCCTTGGAAGGAGCAATTATTGTGGTAGTTATGAATGGTGGGTTGTAATAAGGGGAGGAGCCCTAACGAGTCTATATAAACACAGCTTTAGTGATGTTACGGTCATTCACATGTTACCTGTGTTACCTTAAATCCAGCCATACGCACTCACTCACTCTCGCCCTCCCCCCCAACGTTCTGCTAACAATAAACATATCCAAAAGCATAAATATCTAGAGGATCAATAGAATGTTCTGCAATAAACTGAGCCAGCCACACACACACGCACGCACGCACGCACGCACGCACGCACACGCACACACACACACACACACACAATCCAGTACCTAACGTAGAAGCAGTCACCTTTTGTAATTTGTACTTATAATTCACATAAAATCTAACTTAAATATACACTATAAATCGTATTTACTGAACACTAGATGGCTGTATTAGCACTAGATTTTAGCCAACAAAATAATGATAATCACCTAGGCTTAAGGTTTTTTTAAACTGTTAAACTAAGGATAAATGTGTGCAACGCCGGGGAGTGGCGGGTGAGAGGCGCGCGGTGTGAAGCAGATTGTCTGGCTGTGCTGCACACATAACATATATCCTGGCCAAATAGGTCGGAAATGGGTGCTAAGCTCTCTGGAAAGGCACATCTTTCTTGCTGTATCCATAAAGTATGCAAGTGTATGCCATATCGCAAAAAAAATATATCAGAAACACCCAAAATTCTTCATGTACTATATTTTTGTCCGAGTTTACGTGTATTTGTATGATACTATAAGATACTTTGATCCTATCTAGACACTTTGCAAGTACCAACTACAAGGTTATTGACTATACAAAGCGCCACCATGCCAGGACGAACTTGGTGGACTCGAACCGCTGACCGAATGCAGGGACTCTGCACGCGAGCTAACGGCTCTACCAACCATGCCACCCTGACGGGTTGTATTTGTATGAGCACCGGGCTGAGAGGCTGCCTGCCGTGACGTCACCGAGCCGTGGTCCGTCGTCTGCTGGTCGTCAGTTGTGTTTTGAGAGCTCGGGGAATTTACAGATTTTCAATGCGGATCATTTAAAAACGGGTGTCTGGATGCAAAACGTGAAGATATATTGTTGATATACTCGATAATGGCTATATTTTGACTGCATTAAATCAGGAATGATGAAATGGTCTGGGTCCAGATGCTGAGAGCGAGCTAGGGCGCCCTATCCACTAGGGCGCCTGTGGTAAGGCAAATTGCCCTCCCACCGCTATGCTCAGACGAGAATGCCGCCTTAGTGGCACCGCTAAAGGCGCTGAAAACAAAGGCATGGTCTGACCATGCCCTAGTGAGCTGCTGTTGGCCTTTGACAGACATTCATCTTCTGTTTAGAAGGCAAATACAGCCTTGTTTCAGTTCCTACAACGTAACAATTGGTGTTTACGTAATAATAGTGTTGCAAGGTGTGTATGAATCGATCGTGGAAGACTAAATGTGGCACTAGGGTGTTAAATTCTGGCGATAGAAATGTTGTGTGTTGTGTGTGGTTTGGGCGGGCGGCGGGCGATGCGACTACATGGGTGTGTGTCACTGAGGGTGCTCTGCCCGCACTAAAATGTTGTACTATTACACGGTATTATCATAGTACTACCAGATGATATTTAGGGCAACTGAACATACCATCATCTTCACGAGACATTAGTGCATATCATGAATGTATAAAAATTACAGTAAACTATACCTATAAGATAATGAGAGCAAAATGATATCGTGTATAAATTTTTGTTTTCTTTCACCTTTTTTTATTCAACTTCTTATTCCTGCAATTTTGCTTGCATTAAATTTACACTCACAGTCTCGGAATCAGCACAGTTTTCCGATTAGCATGGTATGTGGTACGTCCCAATGCAAAAATATATAGGTGGTCAAAATCTGCGATGAATGTCAAACTTGTGTCAAAACAGATTTTCGGCGGGGCGAGCGTTGAACTTTGCCTTAGTGCTTGCTGTGAGGGAGGAAGCCACAAAGGATAATTTATAGTTTCACCCAACCAACGATTTTCTGATGCGCCTTATGTTTTTCTGGTGTGTTTTTATGTGTTTTGAATGAATCTGCTAACCGTTTCTGTCTCATTTTTTTTTTTTTTTTTTATAGGTAGATAAGTTTTTTTTTTTTTTTTTTTTTTTTTAGTTAGGTAAAGGTTAGGTTAGGTTTAGGTTTAGGGTTTTTTTGGGGGGCAAAAAAAAAAAATAAAAAAAATTGCGACAGAAACGGTTAGCAGATTCATTCAAAACACAGAAAAACACCAGAAAAACATAAGACGCATCAGAAAATCGTTGGTTGGGTGAAACTATAAATTGACCGGCACAAAAATTCTTGTTTCAGTGGAAGTGTTCAAGCCTTGTGATTGGTCGAAGCTGCCTAAGCAGTGCTCAGACAGGCAGCGTGATTGGCTAGTAGGATTCTCGGACCATGCCCACGCCTTGGGCGTTGGAGGTGTAAGGCAGGGCGAAAGTGCCTGAAATATCGACTGTACATAGGCCTGAGCCGGTGCCTTAGCCGGGCCGTTACAAAAGCGCCTGAAGACGGGTAAGGCGCTCTTTTCGCCATACCTCTAAGGCACTTCTCAGCATCTCTGCCCTGGACGATACTTTAATGTACGACACCGCCACTCGCAGCCAGCCGCAGTCAGGAAGGTGACTCGTCAACCACCCACAGATGGAAAACACGATCCGCCTCGTCAGCTTCTCCGGCAGTTCACCAACCTCATTGTCACGCCTCCAGACAAGACCATGGTGTTCCCCCCAGACTCTAATGCCCAGCACCCGAGCTCCTTCATGTAAAATCTCAGGTGGTTTGCAAAGCAGGCCGTGACGTCGCAGATGATTCTCCACATTTGCAGTAGTCGCCATCCCTTCGTCCACCAGGATATCATCCAGGTACGGCGAGGTGGCGCGGTTAACCTTTTCGTCCCAGCTCAGCACACGATTCAGGACCTTCTTCAGGACGAGCGGAGCGATATTTAGGCCGAAACCTAATCTCATTAAGCAATACCACCTACCGCGGAACACCACAGTCTGGTATGACCATAACGACCGACGGGTGAATGCATGTATTTGAAGGTAAGCTTTGCGTAAGTCAAAGTGAGCGACCCTTTGTCCACAACGGCGCCACTCTCGTATTTTCTCTGTGCAGACGTCCGCTTCGGCTGTATAATTTAGGTGATAATTTAGTTCTCGAAAGTCAAGTACGGGGTGAACCTTTTTCTTGTTCTGTTGCACGACAGCCATTAGATGATTAGAGAAATAGTTCCTCTCATCGGCCCGTACATTTTCTCATTATAAGGAACCAGCCATCCGTTTGTAATCCACTGTGTCAGTTAATTTTCATATTCTTGCCGCGCGTTTTTTGGCACCCTGTATTCGGAAAGTGTTAAATAGCCGTGGTGGTCCCATGCCATCACACCAATTCCACAACATTGTCCACTGTTTTGTGTTACTATTGTATGTCACTTCAAAATCCCTCTCATCAATGTCTCGTGCGGTAGAAGCCGCCACTGCTGAACACTGCACTTGATCCCGGTTCACACTTCACGTATTTGCTACGTGCGTCTTGTTATCGTGACGTCACCGTGACGTGACGATGACGTTACCTCGTCTCACTGGTCACTCCCGCTCGCTATTATCAGAAAAAATTGCAGTATAAAACCGCCTTGCTTTCCTTACTTCCTCCCTTTTGTACCCCATGACACACCTATTACTCCCTTCACTATATCCCCCTTCACTCCCTGCTCTACCTATATAGCGCTACAATCCCCTGACAACAGGCTATTGCAAAGGTTACAAGTGGAATCTGTATAGTATCTGTATAGTATCTGTATCTGTCCACAGGTGTTGCCACATATTGCAGTCGTGGCGGTATTTTTCACGTCACTAATAATTACTACCTATTACACGGCCTGTAGAGGGTGTTGGTGGCCTAGCGTGATGCTGTAGGAAGGATGGTATATAGTAGCTACTAGAGGGGCACGTGAGACGGCTAGAACTGGAGAACACGAGAAATAACGCAGGAAAATATACCATATAGGTAGTGGTATTGGTGGAACTTACATTCAAGCAGCGGTGCCGCTGTTCCGATCTTCAAGCAGCGGGGCACAATATTTTCACATCATGTATGTCTACCATTACTAATATTGTCTTCCAGAATCACTGATAATTAATATATTTTAAATCAGACCTTGGAAGCAGCATTATTTTGATATTGCAAAACTTAGTTACGTATAATGTTCTATAAATTGTGGCACCACCGCTCACGCAGCGCGCCAAAAGAATTGGAAGCTCCGAATCTTTGCCTCCAGAGACGCACGTCTTTCAAGGTCACACAAGCAGGAAGTGACATCACGGTGACGTCACGATGACGTCACGTTGACAAGACGCACGTAGCAATGGGCCCCAGACATAACTACGTCACGATTTGTTTACATCGGTGCATTGTGGGGATAAGGCGGGGTCGCCGCGGGTGGACCTACGAAGGGAAAACTACAGCGATGGAAGAATTTCGAGTTATTTTGCGCGAAATTGATATTCCAGGTGCTATATTACTGTGCTCTGTTCTCGCTGACAACACTATAGAGAAGACCTGAGGTAATGGCTGATGTGCAGAGGCTTTTAAACCAAGAAAACAAGAGTCATAACAGAGCCTCGTCAAAAGGTAAGCAACTGGTAGGTACGTAATGTGTCCCTACCACTTGCTTACTTCTTAATGAGACTCTGCTGTGACTGTTTTCCTGGTTTAGAAGCCTTTGCACATCAACCATCACCTCAGGTCTTCTCTATGTTGTCAGCGAGCACGGAAATATAGCACCTGGAATATCAATTTCGCCCAAAACAACTCGAATTTTTTTCATCGTCGTAGTCTTCTCTTTGTAGGTTGTACATATTCATGGTTATGATAGTATTAAAATACCTTATTAATTGAGTTCCTTTTGTTGTCTTTCCTCATAATAAGTAGTGATACATCATGGTTTAAGTGTTACTTGACGAGCCAATGAATACTCTTGAGTCTATACCAACATCACCAACCTTTGCTTTGATTTATCTTATTACTCCATCCATAAACAACTCCATAAACAACTCATAAACATCCATAGGTTATGCAACAACAAGTTGCATAACCACCGTGACATTACCCATCCTTGCCTCATGGTATACCTGGTACTGTCGTCTACCGATATTTTTCTCCCTACACAAATCGGGAAAACTCGCCGACGGTAATGGCTAGGTTAGATTTTGCTTTGATTTATCTTATTACTCCATCCATAAACAAGTTGCATAACCACGGTGACATTACCCATCCTTGCCTCATGGTACCTGCCTCATGGTCTCGTCTACCGAAATGCTCGTCCCTACATAAATCGGGGAAAACTCGCCGACGGTAATGGTTAGGTTAGGGGTAATAATGGACGAGAGTTGCGCGGTCGTTTTCAGAGACACAGACTATTTTTTCTTGGCCTACAATAAGTGCTTGTTTTAATGGAAATAGTTTATTTTTGCGCAAACCCATTAAAAAAATAAAAAAAAAATAATGAAACCTAACCTAACCTTATAGGTTTTAATGAAACCTAACCTAACCTTAACCACAAAGTATACCTAACCTAACCTTATAGGTTTCATTAAAACCTAAAAGACCAAGATTCAGTGTTTTTAATGGAAACGGTACCATAAAATTCGGATTTTTTTTTTTTTTTTTATGGGTTTGCGCAAAATAAAACTATCTCCATTAGAACAAGCACCTATTGTAGGCCAAGAAAAAATAGTCGGTGTCTCTGAAAACGACCGCGAAACTTCGTCCATTATAACCAGGTTAGGTTACCGTTAGGTTAGGTCAGTTAGGTTAGGTATTCATAATCACAGGTAAAAGCTTATTAGTTATGCATACATACTCCACTCCATACACACTCTTTAACCCTTCAATACATCCCACATTCCCTCCCAGTCTACTCTGTCATATGATTTGGTATTAGTCCAGATGAACACCGAACTCACTTTGGTGGACGAAACTATTTTTTTCTGGCTTACAACTGTAAACACAAATTTATTTTCGACACAAACAAATCCCAGATTCATTCAAAGCACACCAAAACTATTCAGAAAAACAAAGTTTCGGTCTCAAAATCGGTGAAAGCCCACTACCTAAATTCTACCATACATTATTATATATATTATATATATATATATATATATTTTATATATATATATATATATTATATTATATATATATATATATATATATATATATATATATATATATATATATTATATATATAATATATATATATATATATATATATATATATTATATATATATATATATATATATATCTTGACATTTCAGGGTGACAAAGACACTGAAAAACCCTGAAATGTCAAGATGTATCTATCTAAGAATACCAACTATATATATATATATATATATATATATATATATATATATATATATATATATATATATATATATATATATATATATATATATATATATATATATACATATATATATATATTATATATATATATACATATATATATATATTATATATATACATATATATATTATATATATACATATATTATATATATACACATATATATATATATATATATATATATATATATATATATATATATATATATATATATTTTATATTTTATACTATAGCTCCTGCGGAGGGCTATTGGTGGGCCTTCGGCCCACCACCTGTGTTTGGTGGGCCGAACCAAACACAGACTCTCCAGATAGACCCTTCTAACTTTCCTGAAATCATGGATGTAGAAATGTATGTATTAACGCCTTACCCATCACCCCCCACCCATTCACTCACCCATTACCCATCACCCCCCACCCATTCACTCACCCATTACCCATCACCACACACCCATTCACTCACCCATTACCCATCACCCCCCACCTATTCCCTCACCCATCACCCCCCCCCCATTCACTCACCCATCACCCCACACCCATTACCCATCACCCCACCCATTCACTCACCCATTACCCATCACCCTACGTCAAGGTTTCCTCAATTCTCGCAACCCACATTTTTTTCACAATTCTCGCTCATAGGCTGCTAAAAAAAAAAAAAAAAAAAAAAAAAAGTGATCGGATCATCTCATAAGTGGGCTTATAATGTGCCCCTGGCCGAGCTGGTTCCAAAACTGTGCCATATGATGGGATTGTGCCACGGGGGGCGGCACCTATCGCGGACACACAAACACACACACACACACTTTCGCTTATATATATATATATATATATATATAATAGATAGATAGATAGATAGATAGATAGATAGATAGATAGATAGATAGATAGATAGATAGATAGATAGATAGATAGATAGATATATATATATATATAATGGTTCTACGTACTACAGTTTAATGCATTACAAGGCAGGTAGTTATTACAACCAACTTGTAGATCTGAAATTTTGCAGCATTCCTAACCCCTACAGCACCGCCGGAAATTAACAATAGCACAAGGGGGGTCTGTGGGGGCGATACCCCCCAGAAAATTTTGGTTACGTAATTAATGCCCAGTCTAGGTTAGTTAACTAGCCAGGAGGGGATCTATCAGGAGAGTATTGGTTAATAGGGAGTATTGCTTCCTTCCTCGTATACTAATTATGTTTCCCTTCCCTCCTTCCTCCAGTCTGCACACACCAATCCCTCCACAGCTAACACATCCCTCCCCTCCATCACACAACTGGAAAGACGGCTCCAATCTTTCACCAGACTGTACAAATGGCAATAATTTCACCGCGGCAGTTTGAGAGTAGCTCGTCACACACTCCTGCCCGCTGCCATTACCAGCACACTTGCCTTACCTTATTTGTCCATCCCTGGCTGCTCCCACGCACTCCTGCCGATGATAGCGAAGATGAGGATGTGTTGAAGGACTCCTGGCAACGTTACGCGAGGGAATTATAGTCCTGGATACGCGCACACACAGTAATAATGATGGCTTTCGGTTCGAGGACTCGGCGGCTGTACCCCGAGGCAACGTAACCTTGACTAAGAAGTAAGGGCAGGATCGCAGCCTCGCTCCCGTAGTGATGGATCATGGATGATGTAATCCGTGTTCTAACGACATTCTCTTCTTTCATACGTGTAACCCATTGATTGATTGACTCTTAGTAGTCATTGTCATGTTGTTGTGTCCTTATGTTATTGGCATCTAAAAATCATTAATTTTTGTGATTTGGTTATTCAACTAGATATACAAGAAGGAACTAGTTTTGGTGGCGGAAGAAGAGCGCCTTGCGGGCCGCGGCCACAACCCGGTTTGAGATGCCACAGAAGGAGGCAAAATTTACTCTTTCCTTTTCTTAACGCCTTTTTTCTATATTATATATTGAACTGAATTTATCTAGCATATGTGAATAATTAAACCATGGAATAGGCTACGTAGGGATACGTGTTATAGCCTATGTGACCATATGTTTAGGTATTAACCCCTTGAGGCCCAGAACGTAATTTTCATTATAATATAACCCCCATTCAACGATTTTAATGAACATAAGCAATTTTATATAGATATGACCTGTTAAATATTCTTGTCCACTAGCTAATTTGGTTCATTTAGTTACTTTTTCGTAGTTTTATGGCTAATAACAGACGATTTCATATAACAAAGGAAAGATCTGGAGGTGAAGGGGTTAAAGCTTGTTTACGTGTCAATAAAGCTTCATTTATTTATACATAAGGAATTTTAATTATTGTTTTCTCTACTTATGTCCATGACTATCATTATCAACAATCACTGCGTTAATGCTGACCATAATATTTATACAAACAACACTACGTAACAATATTACAATACGATGATGAGAGGAATAACGAATAATTGAGTCACCAGAAAAGTAGGTAACGGATAGGGACTGGGAAAACTGAATAAAGAAAGAAGAAGAGCAAACAGAGGAAAGAGGGAACGAGGCTTTGAGTGTAGGTGAAGCGCGATTCACTTGTAACTGTAGCTAAACATCCCCTAAACTGCAGCTAAACATCCCCTAGTCAGGTTATGAGTCGAAACTCCTTAAATTAAAGCCTGATTCAGTTATTTGAGGGGTAATGGTGGATACATACACTCCCTTATTGTTGATAGAGCGATCAGTCAACTGTTTATTGGCTGCACAGTGGTAATACAACAGTATTTACAATTTGAAGAAAAAAATCACAGCGAGCTACAAACTTCTCTCTCTCTCTCTCTCTCTCTCTCTCTCTCTCCTCTCTCTCTCTCTCTCTCTCTCTCTCTCTCTCTCTCTCTCTCTCTCTCTCTCTCTCTCTTCTCTCTCCTCTCTCTCTCCCCTCTCTCTCTCTCTCTCTCTCTCTCTCTCTCTCTCTCTCTCTCTCTCTCTCCTCTCTCTCTCTCTCTCTCTCTCTCTCTCTCTTCTCTCTCTCTCCTCTCTCTCTCTCTCTCTCTCTCTCTCTCTCTCTCTCTCTCTCTCTCTCTCTCTCCTCTCTCTCTCTCTCTCTCTCTCTCTCTCTCTCTCTCTCTCTCTCTCTCTCTCTCTCTCTCTCTCTCTCTCTCTCACATATGTACACATACGCATACGTAAACAACATAGTCACACTACTACTTAATAAACTAGACGAAAAAGAGTATGTAGAGTTTCTCCTACCAAAGAAATGCAACGGTGAAATATAATGTAGTAGGGTTTTTTTCTATTACATACAAATACACTTATACATACGTGCCTTATTTTCTGATCAGTTTTCTTGTTTTCTTTCTTCTTTCTCCACGAAAATAAGAAGGACGCCAAGGAGAAAACCATGATGTGGTTTCTCTTAAATATTTGAGTTTTCTTGTTTCAGTTTTTTGCGGGTCGGTGTATGAGATGCAAACTATTTGATTATATGACCTTATTTGTAAATATTGTAAGCTATGGTCCCGCCGAGATTAAGTGAATAATTTGAGATTTATAAAAAAAAATACTTATATTAAATTAAATTTTTTGTTTACGCCTCTGAACGAAATTTCATAAAATGCTTTAAACTATGTGAGCTAAGCTAGAATGCTCTATGCGTTATCTTTATTTTCTTATTTATGCTCCCATCTCCCTGATTCGTATATATATTATTTTCTTTTTTCTTTC
>JACEEZ010024582.1:182500-192500 GCA_016584305.1 Chionoecetes opilio
GAGTGGGGTGGCCGATCTTCAAGTGGGTGAGATTTGGGGGGGCCGATCTTCATTGTGGGGAGAGTAGGGGGGCCCATTTTTCATGGGGGGAAAGTGGGGGGCCGACCCTTTAAGTGGGTGAGAGTAGGGTGGCCGGGTCTTTTATGTGGGGGGAGTGGGGTGGCCGTTTTTCAAGTGGGTGAGATTTGGGTTTCCGATCTTTAAGTGGGGGAGAGTAGGGTGGCCGATCTTCAAGTGGGTGAGAGTGGGGGGGCCCGGGTCTTCAAGTGGGTGAGAGTAGGGTGGCCGATCTTCAAGTGGGTGAGAGTTGGGTGGCCGATCTTCATGTGAGTCAGAGTGGGGTGGCCGATCTTCAAGTGGGTGAGAGTAGGGTGGCCGATCTTCAAGTGGGTGAGAGTGGGGTGGCCGATCTTCAAGTGGGTGAGAGTAGGGTGGCCGATCTTCAAGTGGGTGAGAGTGGGGTGGCCGATCTTCATGTGGGTGAGAGTGGAGTGGCTGATCTGCATGTGGGTGAGAGTGGAGTGGCCGATCTTCATGTGGGTGAGAGTGGGGTGGCCGATCTTCAAGTGGGTGAGAGTGGAGTGGCTGATCTGCATGTGGGTGAGAGTGGAGTGGCCGATCTTCATGTGGGTGAGAGTGGGATGGCCGATCTTCAAGTGGGTGAGAGTGGAGTGGCTGATCTGCATGTGGGTGAGAATGGTTTAATAGCCCAGACAGAGAGTTAGGTTATGTAACCAATGTCCAGGTTAGTATAGTGAAGTGCTAATTAGTGATGGACTCAGTCATCCAGGTAGTTAGTGCATTAATATTTTTTTTATTAAACGGAGGCTAGATAATCTTATGAATGGGGATGAACGGTGGATCAAGGTAGTGTTAAGTAACAGGAACTATAACGTGTAGCTCTCACGGCCTCTTGTGTACCTTATGTGCTTATGTTTTGCTCATGTTCATAAGAAGCGGGGGGGGGGAGATGCGCTCCCCCCCCCCCCAGTTAGGTCAGGCAAGTATTGGTCAATATGAAGTATTGTATCAACTGTATTTTTACCGAATAAAGGGTATCCCATCATTTTGATCACACCATTGGTCAGTACAATAAATACCATACTTTATTACAATACAAATTGAGAGTGACAAGTGAATCTTCATAAGGGTAAATTTGGGGTGGCAGATCTTCATATGGGTAAAACTGGGGTTAGTGAAGTACTAGTTAGTGATGGATCAGTCATCAGGTAGTTAGTGCTATCCACTATCGCCCATCCTCTCTCTCTCTCTCTCTCTCTCTCTCTCTCTCTCTGTCTCTCTCTCTCTCTGTCTCTCTCTCTCTGTCTCTCTCTTTTATTCTCTCTCTCTCTCTCGCTCTCTCTCTCTCTCTCTCTCTCTCTCTTCCTCTTCTCTCTCCTCTCTCTCTCTCTCTCTCTCTCTGTCTCTCTCTCTCTCTCGTCTCTCTCTTCTCTCTCTCTCTCTCCTCTCTCTCCTCTCTCCCTCTCTCTCTCTCTCTCTCTCTTCTCTCTCTCTCTCTCTCTCTCTCTCTCTCTCTCTCTCTCTCTCTCTCTCTCTCTCTCTCTCTCCGTAGGCTTTTATGTCCATGTGTGTGTGTGTGTGTGTGAATTTGTGTGTGCATATCAATCTAATCCTCCCGTCCATGACTTCTTGTGCTCTATCTGTTTGACCTCCAAAAACACACGTCTCCCTCCCCACCCCTCCCCTACATCCCCCTGCCCAACATCCCCCTTCCTTTGCCCTCCTACAAAGAAAATATCTTACCCAAGAAAATAAAGAAACAATATGAGAATTACAAAATCAACGAACCATCGCAGGAATATCAACGAAACAAGACACCAGGAAACAATAATGTAAACGAAAAAATGGCTCATGCTACAAAGAAAAATCGGCAGCGTCAAAAAGAAATGGAGAGAGAGAGGGAGAGAAAAAAAAAACTATATAAAGAAAAGATAAGACACGCGAAAAAGAAATAGAGGAAGAAACAGCTTGGTAAAGTGGCGCTTTGGGAGAGAAGAGGATAGAGAATGGAAGGGAGGAATGAATAATGAATAGCTTTGAGAGATGAGAGGGAATGGAGAGGGTTGTGAGAGGGCGAGGCGGATGTGTGGAGAGAAAGAAATATACTCAGAGAGAGAGAGAGAGATAATATTATTATATATATATATATATATATATATATATATATATATATATATATATATATAATATATATATATATATATATATAATACAAATCAATTTCATCGTTCCCTACTAGGGTGGCCCCCACGCCGCCAACCACCTGCTCCACCTCGACCACCTACTGCAGAAGGGACGCGACCCTCCTGCCGCTTTCTACGTTGCCCTGCGTCGCCTCCAGCACATCTCTTATAAAGGTATAGAATAAACATTAGTATAAGCTTATAATGTAAGTTTATCCTATAAAGTTGTTTGTAAGGCTAACGTAAGTTTGTTTAAGAGATGTAAATAAACTTAACTAACCCCCCCCCCCACAGAACACATACACCTCATCCTCTCCCTCCCCAAACACACCCACGCCCTCAGCAATACAACACAACACAGCCCCCGCCGCCCACACGCCCCCATCAGTACAGTAACCACAACCAAACCCACGCCTTCAGCAACACAACACGCCCCTCACCGCCTACATGCCTCCGCCAATATATTAACCACAACCATACCCACGCCCTCAGCAAAACAACACGCCCCCCGCCGCCCACACGCCTCCGTCAGTATAATAACGTGGACGAAAACATGGTTCCACTTTCGTCTCGCGCATATTAAGAAAGTTTGAAGGAAGCGTTTGCGTCTTGATGGCAGTTTGGGAAGGGTAAACGAGTTACTGTGTTTTTAGGGAAGGAGGGAAAGGATTTTTTTTTCTCTCTCTCTCTCTCTCGTCTCTCTCTCTCTCATTCTCCTCTCTCTCTCTCTCTCTCGCTCTCTCATCTCTCTCTCTTCTCTCTCCTCTCTCTCTCTCCTCTCTCTCTCTCTCTTCTCTCTCTCTCTCTCTCTCTCTCTCTCTCTCTCCTCTCTTCCGTTTCGTATTACGTTAAATGTAATACTTCCTCATCTTGTTGTTTGTGTTGTGTTTTTGTTGTGTGTGTGTGTGTGTGTTGTGTGTGTGTGTGTGTGTGTGTGTGTGTGTGTGGTGTGTGTGTGTGTGTGTGTGTGTGTGTGTATGTGTGTATGTGTGTGTGTGTGTGTGTGTCCTACTACATAATTTTTCCCGTGATACAATTCTATTTCTTGAATCAAATTTCGCCTCAAGCAGGGAAAAATTAAAACAAAATGTGATACAAAAGATCCTACTTCTCCCTTTCCCCTCACTCCCTATCTCCACCTCCTCTCCCGTCACTCCTTCCTTGTGGATAAAAACACCGTCTGGCATCGGGTAGGTCACTTTTTATTTTGTGCTCCTAACAATGCCATTCCATTGTTGCATCAGGAGTATCATGAACACCTTTTGTTTCCTTCCCACGCCCGCCCCGAGGCTCCGCGCGTCCTCCTTACACCCTTCCACGAAAACCCGGACCAGAATACCTCCATTTACGTGCTCGAATGACGCCTTATCCTAAACTTGTATTGTGCAGGTATTGTACCAGTAAATGCATAGAGAGGTATTGATGGACGGCTTGTTACCGTCCACGACCTCGAGGTAATATGTAACGATGTGCTTCACGGGATAATAAATGGGGTGCCAATGTGTCCTGTTACCCCCCTCCCTTTCCTTTTTCCCACCACCTCGCTATTCCAGCCTTAATGGTGATAATGCCGCTGTTATTGAGATGGGGAAGCAGATAATAATGACCATTTCTTGCCCTAAGTAGGATACCATCGCTTGAAAACGCCGTCATACCCCCCCCCCCCCCATGACCCAAGATGCCGCTAAGATTCCTCATTTCATTCTTTACGAGGAGAGCTTTCACCCATAAAAGGAGGCCTATTTATCCTTTACAAATTATGTCTGTGTTTTAGAAAGGATGACTGTCATTTACTACTATTGACTTTTGTCACTAGTTTACATAAGGAGAGGAGAAGGAAGGAGAGGAGAGCATAGGTATTAAGTGTAGAATAGAGGGAGAGGAATGGAAAGGGGACGCAACATTAAGAGAGGAATCAAGATAATACCAGAAAATAGCTGCAAACAAACACATTTTCTCATTTACAAGAAGATTATATTAAAAGTTTATCCTGGAAATGAATTTGTATCAAGATTTCATTTTATCTCAGTTTTTTTTCTTCCTTTTTCTCAACGAACGAGGAAGAAAGGGAGGGAGAAAGAGAAGGTAATTGAGCACGCCAGAGAAAGAGAGAGATGGAGACAGGACCTGAAGGGCTGAGAGGGAACAGAATAACAGAAAATTATAACTTTTTACTTTCTTCCCTTATTTCCCATGATGAGGGGAAAGAAGTGGCCTGTAACTGTATATATGAAAGAAAAATATATGTAAAACTGAGGCCAGCCTCAACACATCTGCAGCGACTGAAGTTAAGGAAAGAAACAAGAAAAAGAAAAAAATGAGATTAAATTTACATTATACAAGACCCGGGTAGATGAAGAAAACTTTTTACTGCTGACAAAATTAGGCAATTTGGGACGTGTTATTATGTATTCTCTCTCTCTCTCTCTCTCTCTCTCTCTCTCTCTCTCTCTCTCTCTCTCTCTCTCTCTCTCTCTCTCTCTCTCTCTCTCTCTCTCTCTCTCTCTCTCTCTCTCTCTCTCTCTCGCTCTCTCTCTCTTTCTCTCTCTCCTTGCGTGTGTAGTGAAAGGATGTAGCTTTTCATTCATGTCCCCGAACTGAGAGAGAGAAAACAAAAATAGAGAGAGCAGAGAGAAAGAGATAGATAGATAGAGAGAAAGAGAGAGAGAGAGAGAGAGAGAGAGAGAGAGAGAGAGAGAGAGAGAGAGAGAGAGAGAGAGAGAGAGAGAGAGAGAGAGAGAGAGAGAGAGAGAGAGAGAGAGAAAGAGAGATAGAGAGAGAGAGAGAGACTAACACACACACACGCGCACACATAAACAGAAAAAACACAAATATACAAAGACAGATATGCAGACAGACACCAACATCACAACCCTAAAAACTATGAAAAATCACGAGTAATCAGAAAAATACGTGAATATTTTCCATCATCATATCGAAAACGAGGCAATGACAACCCGAAAATCTGGGTCCAAAATTATGTTATTTCTGGAAATGAAAGTAGCGAGAGTAGGAGTAAGAGGAGGAGGAGGGATATGTCTACGTGATTTAAGTTAAAGGAAGAGGAGGAAGAGAAAGTGGAAGAAAAGGATAAGAAAAAGGAAGATCAGTCACGCTTCATTAACTTTAAAAATATTTCGTTAAACCATCATCAATTATTTCACACCACATCCTCTCCACCCTCCTCCTCCTACGCCCTTTCTCCCTCTCACACACACACACACACACACACACACACAACACACAACACACAACACACAACACACAACACACAACACAAACACACACACACACACACACACACACACACACACACACACCGCACACACACACACACACACAACACAACACACACACACACACACACACAACACACACACACACACAAACACACACCAAAACCATGGGGTAATCTCTCTCCTCCATTCCCACGCAAAAGTATATTAGGGTGGCTGTGTTCCACTGCTGTTATGCAGTCCGCTGGTAACCAACTGTGGTTCAAGTACAGTAATGGCGCAATGAGTATTCAGATAGTTGGCGTGCAAGGTGGAACAAATATGTACTGTGTGTGTATGTGTTTGTGTGTGTGTGTGTGCGTGTGTGTATGTGTGTGCTTTTGTGTGTGTGTGTCTGTGTGACTGTATTCATCTAGTTGTATTCATCTAGTTGTATTTTACAGGGCCAGAGCGACGCTCGTATGGCCCCGTCTCCATATCAACATTTTTATCATTCATCCTTAGTGCTTAGTTTTGGCCGAAGCCAGCACCCCGGAGAGCAGGTCACAAAACCCGGCTAACACCCGGTACTCATTCACTGCTGGGTGGACAGGGGCTCGGGTTTTAAGGAAACAGCCCATATGTTTCCGCTCCGCCCGGGGATCGAACCCGTGACTTCTCGGTTGTGAACCGAGCGTGTTACCCCTACATTACGGAGTGTGTGACTGTATGTGACTATGTGTGTGTGTGTGTGTCTCTCTCTCTCTCTCTCTCTCTCTCTCTCTCTCTCTCTCTCTCTCTCTCTCTCTCTCTCTCTCTCTCTCTCTCTCTCTCTCTCTCTCTCTCTCTCTCTCTCTCTCTCTCTCTCTCTCTCTCTCTCTTCTCAGGAGTGTGACTTTTACCCTTCTTCACCTATTTTATCCCCGGCACCTTTTACTTCACACTTTAAATACGTTTTGTAGGATAGCATGATGAACACGATGTGAGACGATGAGACACAATGAGGGATGTTAAGCGTAGGTGAGTGTGAGTAAGTGAATGAGGGTTTGCGTAATTAAAGTAATTGGATAGAATATTATAATGAGCTATATCCACTCTCTCTCTCTCTCTCTCTCTCTCTCTCTCTCTCTCTCTCTCTCTCTCTCTCTCTCTCTCTCTCTCTCTCTCTCTCTCTCTCTCTCCTCTCCTCTCTCTCTCTCTCTCTCTCTCTCTCTCTCTCTCTCTCTCATCTCTTCTCTCTCTCTCTCTCTCTCTCTCTCTGCCTCCTCTCTATCTCTCTCTGCCTACGGCCTTTCTCTCCTCTCTCTGCTCTCATCCTCTCTCTCTCCTCTCTTCTCTCTCTCTCTCCTCTCTCTCTCTCTCTCTCTCTCTCTCCTCTCTCTCTCCTCCTCTCTCTCCTCTCTCTCTCTCTCTCTCTCTCTCTCTCTCTCTTCTCTCTCTCTCTCTCTCTCTCTCTCTCTCTCTCTCATTGTCTTACATTGAATTCTCTCCCTCGACCCCAAGCTGTGTAAATGATCGCAAAATATCTTTTCTCGCCTTCCAAGCCGTAAAATAGGACACCGCCAACCCGATCAGTAATACTCGTGCAATTCCCTGCCGCGCCTCGAGAAGTTGGGGAGAAAAAGAAAGGAAGAGGAAATGAAAAGCAGGTATTAATGAAAATGAAATCCAGCAGCAGGTCGCTTGGGCTTCAAATTCTCCAGGATATTCCAACTGGGCTATTTTTCTTTTCTCCGTTTTCTTTCACATAGGTTCTTTTTTTTCGACAGGACTTGGAATATCACTCCCTCTCTCCCCCTCCCTCCTGTCCAAAGCTCATGTTCCAATAATGCGTCCAATATCGCCTTCAATAAGGAAGTCTCCCGCTGCTACCAACGGCTTTGTCCACAGTGAAGTGAAGGAGTGGATGAGGACAAGGCAAGGTTGTTCCGTGTTTATGTGGTTTAGCTCCTCGCACGCCACCACCATTACCACTACCAGCACCACCCATGTAGCCTTGTAGTGATGTGTGTGTGTGTTTGGTGTTTGGTGTATTTGTTTTGGTTGAATTGAATCGGTGTGTGTGTGTTTTTTATGTGTGTGTGTGTGTGTGTGTGTGTGTGTGTGTGTGTGTGTGTGTGTGTGTGTGTGTGTGTGTATTCATCTAGTTGTCTAGTTGTATTTTACAGGGCCTGAGCAACGCTCGTATGGCCCCGTCTCCATATCAACATTTTTATCATTCATCCTTAGTGGTTAGTGTAGGCTGAAGCCACCACCCCGGGAGGGGGATCACAAACCCCCGGCTGACACCCGGTACCCATTTACTGATGGGTGGACAGGGGCTCGGGTTTTAAGGAAACAGCCCATATGTTTCCGCTCCGCCCGGGGATCGAACCCGGGACTTCTCGGCTGTGAACCGAGCGTGCTAACCACTACACTACGGAGTACCCTAATGTACCGTAGTGTGCTGTGTGTGTGTGTGGTGTGTGTGTGTGTGTGTGTGTGTGTGTGTGTGTGTGTGTGTGTGTGTGTGTGTGTGTGTGTGTGTTACCATGGAAACTACATGTGTTTAAAAAACACAAACACACACAAACATCAGAATTATTACTCTCTCCTCTCTCTCTCTCTCTCTCTCTCTCTCTCTCTCTCTCTCTCTCTCTCTCTCCTCTCTCTCCTTCTCTCTCCCCTCTCTCCCCTCTCTCTCTCTCTCTCTCTCTCTCTCTCTCTCTCTCTCTCTCTCTCTCTCTCTCTCTCTCTCTCTCTCTCTCTCTCTCTCTTTTTTTTCTCTCTCTCTCTCTCTCTCTCTCTCTCTCTCTCTCCTCTCTCTCTCTCTCTCTCTCTCTCTCTCTCTCTCTCTCTCTCTCTCTCTCTCTCTCCCCTCTCTCTCTCTCTCTCTCTCTCTCCTCTCTCTTCTCTCCCCTCTCTCTCATAGTTTACCTTTTACCTCACACAACTCACCAACTCTTAAGGGGCAAAATATATCCAACAATACCACACATTACCACCTTTACCACCCTTCCAACCTTCCCTTCGTCGTAGCTAAGCCTCCTTTACCTTACTCCTCTTGATGTACCTCAGCTAAAACAACATTAATAATCACTGGATCATTCTCGGCAATCTTGGTAACGAGTATAATAGCGACCAACGGCGAAGTATTTTTGGAAAAGTCAACAAGTCAGAAGAGATAAATTTAAACTCATGAGCTAGTTTTAATAGACTAATTGAACAGCGCGACGCTCAGTACGGAGATACGAGGCTTTTTTTTCAGCGACTTCCTTTCGTTCGTTTTTCGGTTACTGCGACCGAGACCGAGGCGTTATGGTCGAGACAGCGAGACTTTCAAGATGTAAACGAGTTGAAACTGGCGCGGAATGTTACCTACTTCCCCGGCAGGGTTTGGTGAGGCGCGTCCTGTCTATGGGAGGGGCAGGAGGAGGAGGAGGAGAGGAAGAGGAGGGAAGGATGAAGAGGAGAGGAAGAGGAGGGAAGGATGAGGAGTAATGGGAACAAGGAAAAGCCGTAGGACTTGTTATTATGCGCGTCTTGTCTTCCTTCTTTTAGTGCTTGTTTGTCTTGTATTTGTCTGTCTGCCTGTCTGTCTGTATGTCTGCCTTCCTGTCTGTTTGTTTGTTTGTTATGAGTTTCAAGTGTTTACTGCTTTACCTTCCCGTATCTCTAATATATGTGTGTGTGTGTGTGTGTGTTTGTGTGTGTGTGTGTGTGTGGTGTGTGTGTGTGTTGTGGTGTGTTTATATTTATTCGTATCATCTGACAAGATTAATCATGATTCTCTTCCTCTCTCTCTCTCTCTCTCTCCTCTCTCTCTCCTCTTCTCTCTCTCTCTCTCTCTCTCTCTTCTCTCTCTCTCTCTCTCTCTCTCTCTCTCCTCTCTCTTCTCCTCTCTCTCTCTCTCTCTCTCTCTATATATAGTATATATATATATATATATATATATATATATTATCTTTTACCTTTATCTCTCTCTCTCTCTCTCTCTCTCTCTTCTCTCTCTCTCCTCTCTCCTCTTCTCTCTCATTCTCCTCTCTCTCTCCTTCTCTCCTCTCCTCCTCTCTCTCTCTCCTCTCCCCTCTCTTCTCTCTCTCTCTCTCTCTCTCTCTCTCTCTCTCTCTCTCTCTCTCTCTCTCTCTCTCTCTCTCTCAATGCTTCCCTCCTTTCTCCGCCCCCCTTACAATCGTCTCTGTCTTCCCCTCCCTCCCTCCCTCCCATTCTTCCAGCACTGTATTGGAGAAGACTCTGGTTCTTCACGATGTTATTTGTTTCTCCCCCCTGCCAATGGGACTGACTGAGGGCCAAGAGGGAGGGGGAGGAGAAGAGGGAGGAGTACACGTGGAGAGGAAGGATTAGAGCAGTGCTATTCAACCGGGTTGGACGGTCCACCTTAAGGTGGACGAGACTAAGTGAGAGGTGGACGGCTGTCTTGGGGTGGACAGGTGGGTGGACGAGGTCATACCCACTTTTCAGTATATATCACCGCTTTTCTGATTTTGAAGTCTTTGATATCTATATGAGAGATTGTGACTGAGAACATGATGGTATGCAGACAGCAGAAAAGACACTGGATGTACGATTGTCCCACTTGAT
>JACEEZ010024582.1:197500-202500 GCA_016584305.1 Chionoecetes opilio
GCCGCCCCTGTGTCCATATAATATATATATATATATATAAAATATAATATATATATATATAATAATAATATAATATATCTATAATATATATATATATATATATATATATATATATATATATATATATATAATATTTTATATAAAATATATATATATAAAATATTATATATATATATTTATATATATATTTTATATAAATATATAAAATATATATAATTATAAAATTAATATATATAATATATAATATATCTATATTATATATTATATATATATATATATTATATATATTATATATTAGTATATATATAAATATATATATATATAAATATAAATAATAAAAATATATATTTATAATTATTATATATATATATATAATATATATATATATATAAAAAAATAAATAAATAAAAAATATAAGTAGAAAAGTTTTTTGGGTTTTTCTCTTTCCTCTCTCTCTCTCTCTCTCTCTCTCTCTCTCTCTCTCTCTCTCTCTCTCCTCTTCTCTCTCTCTCTTCTCTCTCACTTATTTTCTCTTAACTCATATCTCTCTCTCCTCTTTCACGGAGAGAAGAGAGAGAGAGAGGAGAGAGAGAGAGAGAGAGAGAGAAGAGAGAGAGAGAGAGAGAGAGAGAGGAGAGGAGAGAGAGAGAGAGAGAGAGAGAGAAGAGAAGAGAGAGAGCGGGGCCGCCACGGTAATTTATTTAGTTAACGCTAATATTTGCATGGTACTACTGCATGTATCATAAAACGAAATATAGCAATGGAAAGCTAATAAAACTCTGCTTCTATAGAAATCTTCCATCATATAAGTTGTCCCACAAAGTTTTACATGACGACGTGTTTAAGTGAATTGTAAGTTCATGCATATTTCTTCAGAGTCTCATAATGACCTTTATTTAATGTGTTTTACTGTGTTTTATGTGATAATCTTATAGAACAAACATTTCCGAAGATAACAGTATATCCTTTATACATGTATAACATGATATACTGCGGGGTCATGCCTTGAGAACTTCCGCGGGTCTTGGGTGAACAGCGAGGCCCTGGTACTAAAATGGCGCCCAGTAGCGTCTAACATAGGGCCTATGAATGACGGTACCCTCTTTACAGGGATCCTAGGTGCACCGTGCGTACTGCGCATTGCCCCATCAGCTGTTGCGTCCTCAGGTCCAGGGTTTTCACGGAATCACATAAATCAAAAACAATAATTCGAGGTAAAAAAAAATTATGAATCTATAACGGGCCTATTATTTCGATTTTTTCATATTACCCTGGACGCATCGATAATACGAAAAAATATTTTTTTTTTTACTAAAATGATAAAAAGTATCAATTTTTTCCTCAATGTCAATTTCGTATAATTTTAGTCTAGCGTCGTAAAAACGTAACCGGTACCGGCAAAAAGTATCAAAATGGTACTTTCGTACCGTCACTGGGAACCCTGGGAACAGGGCTGAAGAGCCTGAGTAGGGAAGACAGTGGGAGGGGCGACTCGCGCTGACGTCACGGAATCAACTCAGCTCCGCCCCCTTGGCAGACCTGTGTATATGGCTTTGCTGTTATCTATGATGGTATGTATCAGAAGTGTAATCACCAGGCGGGATGAGTTTATTACAACACGCCGCCGTAGTGGTGGTGGTGGTAGCAAACATAAACACAAACACAAACAACACAAAGAGGTGTATCACGGGTGCTTCAGTGGCTGGCTGGGTACACACTTACCTCCTGTTTGGGAACCACAAGTGTTATGGTGCTTCCATTCATCCACTATTCTCGCGCTCACGTGAATCTTTCTGAATCCCTTTCTTTGCTCTGCTAACTTGTAGTGTTTACTGAGTGGTACTTTTTTTTTTTTTTTTTTTTTTGTAGTTGGTTTTGTTATCGATTATGGTGTTATTTTCGTTTACTATTCACATGGTTCTGTTGTCCGGGAAAGCCTACTATTTATTATTTTTTCAAGCCGAGAATCTAACGTTTTAGCATTTGTTTTGCATTCAGACATTTTAGAGATAATAGTATACCATCTAGTATGTAAACTATTTTATCGTGTGTGTGTGTGTGTGTATGTGTGTGTGTGTTCTCTATAGGTTCCTTGCACTGACGTCACGATCTAGCCAAATGCCTCCCATCGGCGCTCCGTTTTTCTTGGAGGAGAACCAACAGCTGGTCGGCGAGGCTGAAGATGTCAACAAATATGGTCATTTTCACCTACCAAATAGGTTTATCAGTATAAATGATATACTGTTATCTTCGGAAATGTTTGTTCTATAATATTACCACATAAAACACAGTAAAACACACTAAAGAAAGGCAATTATGAGACTGAAGAATTATGCATGACCTTAATATTCACTTAAACTCGTCGCCATTTAAATTGTTGTGAGACAACTTGTAACATGGAGCATATCAAACGAAGCGGAATAGTATTAGCTTTCCATTGATATATTTCGTATTCTGATAAATTAATTAGTACCATGCATAAATTAGCGTTAACTAAATAAATAACATCATCAATCGGAGTATAAGCAGGCGCGTTACCCTACTATCTATGGGAAGCAATCACCACAAAAGCTATAATTTTCTTTGATATGTGTGTCATGCCTGAGTTGTTATGCAAAGCGTACACACGCAAACTTGTAAACAGGAGTGTGGCCGAGGGTAACTGAGGGAGAAAATGATAATGGACCAATGAAAATGGCAGAACAAAAAGACGTGGAGAACAGCAAAAGCAACTCTACAGGACGGACACAGGGATGGGGGAGAGCGTGACACCAGATAGGAATGTGTGATGCATGTATGTCTTATGTATTTTGACTTTTTTATGTTTTTTTTATTGGAATAATTCAAACTATATTACTTTGTTCCCTACCCTTTACTTAATTGCAACATATGTGAGTAATACTGATATGATTGATAGCTTTATAGTTGGTGGATCATCTCAACAAATTTAACTTGTGCCACAGTAACCCTGTCATAGCCCTATACCGCTTGATAAAAAAAAACATTTGCTACTGGACAGAATATGATCGAGGGTATATCATGCCTCTTATCATATCGAGATATATCTCAAGAAATGATCACTGCATACACGGAGATACTTTATTTTGGTGTCTGATAGGTCAGCTCTTCCCAGGTTAGCCAGCCACTTCTTTCAGCGTTGTAGTGATAATTGTTCCCTTTTCCTCTTGTCAATTGCGGGCAGTCTAAAGAAAGATTTCTCGGGGAACTGAACTGATTTGTTGGAACATCTAAAACCCCCGCAACATGACGGCATCTTCACAAGTCACTGGTAAACACGGGCGGCTAGTGGAGTTTGTTGGTCTTCCACGCTCGCATCTCCCGCGTCTGTCGTCTGCACAACGAGGGCTGTGACGTCACGTGCAAGAAACCTATATTGGCTGGCATTGGAGGCCGATCTTCATGAATTCTTAATACTCAGGGTAAGTCAGGCTCCACCAAAACTATTGTTTGTCAGTCAATGCCAGGAAGATGGAATATCCGAGGTACATTAATTTTATTGTCCCGTTGCTTCCAATTACCCGACTCAACGATACACATACACACACACA
This sequence comes from Chionoecetes opilio, assembly GCA_016584305.1. Lineage (NCBI taxonomy): Eukaryota > Metazoa > Arthropoda > Malacostraca > Decapoda > Majidae > Chionoecetes > Chionoecetes opilio. The sequence continues at coordinate 201,070 of JACEEZ010024582.1, forward strand.
CACACACACACACACACAGTGCCGGATATAGGATGTGGGAGGCCTGGGGGCCGTTTTGGTGGGGGGCCCTTCACAAGAATCAAATTAGCATTTTGCTAAATGAAGAAAAAAAAAAACACTCGAAATGTCGCAACGATATGCTTGCTCCCACGATGTGACTCGCTCTTTACGAACCATGATGCTCAGAAATTAATGTTATTAATAATCAAGTCAAAACCTTCTGAAAAAAATATTACAAAAGTGAGGAAATGATACAGCTAAATGGGACTGGTGCATTGCTATGCTTTGATGTTCTGCCTTTTCGGCTTCCTCGAAAAAATAATGGAAAGTTTGTCCATTAACGCATTAATTTATAGCAGTACGTATAATTTACATGAAATATTTTCACCCCCATACATATATTCTTTTCAACAGTTATGGTGTTACGTTCAAACATATTTTTAATGAGGTTCTATACAACCTCCTTGAGATAGACCCAGGACTGACCTTCACAAGCCAGGGCAGGTACCTGAGGGAGCATACTCGAGCAAGGGTCAACGTCATGAGGGCCATAATGAGGACACACACCGGGGCCTCGTACTGCAGTGCTGCGGCTCTTCTACGTGCAGGCCGCCCGCGCGCGCTAGTGGACCACAGCCTCGGTGCTCATCGCGCTGTCCCTCGTCCAGTAGAAGCGAACCGAGGTCATCCAAAACCAGGCCATGAGGACCTTGCGAGGGGCGCCGCGCTGGACCAGCTGCTGTGTCAAGCAGAGCGAGACCCGGCTGGCACCCCTGACTATCAGGATCCAGCAGATCGCAGCCTGTCGGGTGGCAGAGATCCTCTGGCAGGAGAGGGAGTGGGAAGCTGAGGGGGTCCAAGGAGAGCATGGTCTTGCCACAAAGACGGGACCTGCCAGTTGGCAGCACCGGGCTACGCAGGGTGGCATACGCCGCCGCCAACTTGCTTCACCTCGACAACCTACTGCAGGAAGCACTCGACCCTCCTGCCGCCTTCTACGTCGCCCTCCCCCCAGTGATATGTCAGTGGAAGTCATCACCACCGCCTTGCCGGCCAGCAAGGCGCTGAGCACCCGGACGGAGATGTGCCAGCACGCACTTAAGAGGGATGGCAGAGGCCAACGTCCCAGGCAGCCCCGTCTACTACACGGACGGCTCAGCCCCTGAGAGAGGCACGATGGGCGCGGTGGTGGTCACAGGCCGGGAGGTGCTGCCCGACCACTACTCCAACCTGCAGACGGAGCTGGTGGCGATCCAGCATACCCTGGACCACGCCTATAACCGTTGGGAGGAGATGGTGGTCCTCCACTCCGATGGTTGGCGGCGCCTCGCTGAACGCACCACACACCACATATCGGACAATGGAGCAAGGTGACGCGCCGCGCTTACACCAAGTCACTGGTGTCTCCAGCGGCTAATCTCTTACCAATGT
>JACEEZ010024582.1:210000-219188 GCA_016584305.1 Chionoecetes opilio
ACCAGAAAGCATGGACTGATGGCAAAAAAATGAACACCCGGGAAATCCTAGTCAAGACGCCTGCGGTGACTTCAAACTTTACTAGACATCAGGTTCACCACAACTAGAGGAGGGGCCCCAAGCACATCCTCCCGCTCAGAGTGATGAGGCGCAGCCCAAAAGGGCCCAAAAACAGCGTGACTTTCGTGCGGACAGGAACTGGTTCGCACCTCAAATTGCCCTCCTCTCGCTGATGGCGAGTCAAGTGAGGCGACCGCAGGTTCCCGTGACCCCAGTTTTTGAACGGGGGCTGGCAGGAGTAGGGACACCAGTGTAAGACTCGCATCACCCCAAAGCTGAACTTGTCAGCCCCAGTTGCAGACATGATCGCTGGCACCCTGGCCGGGGTGCACGACCCGGCATTCACCTTTCACTGTCCGGGGATCAGATCCAGGAGACCTGTCAAGCCGTAAGAGTTCCGGAGTTCTCAAACCCACTCAGAGAAACCGAAAGACGTGAAGCAGGTGACGAGGTGCGGCGCAGGGGTGGGGCAGAGGCCTGAGAGGGGTTCATCCGGGCTCGGGCCCACCCCCGGGGGAGACCATCCCCTGCTACATCTAAAAAGGGGACATGAGGACACGTTGTGGCCAACGTAAGCTGTAAAATGTGGGGTTTGGCCTGATGAAACCAATGATCAGAAAAAAGCTTACCACATAGTCATTTGGAACCATAACTCATATTTGGGGCATGATGCAATAAACAGGACCCACCGGACACGCTACTCATTTAAACATTATTTGATAAGGGTGCAATATAAAAGACGATTTTTTTTTTTTTCTTTAAAAATTGCTCAAATGCAAAAAGGAAGAGATAAAAACGTCTTTGAATTTCCCTTTTAATGGAAATGGCATGCCAAATTGGGAAAAGATTTTTTTGTTATTTACGTACCCAAATTGCAAAAGTCCCCACCCTACCTTCAGGAAAACCCCTCGACCCATGGGTTTTTGGGACGACTGCAGAGGGGACCGTAAAAAAACAGAGCCGGGACGCTTCGACGAACCCGACGCAAAATAAAAGCAAAGGCACAAAGAAGCTTGCGTCAACATGCAAAGGGTACAGCGGGTTTTCAGCAATGGGGGCAAGACGAGCTGAAATTCACTCTCTGGCCACTCTGTGGGTAGCAAGTCTTGGTGGGCTGCCCTCAAGGAACAGAAGGGTTTGCTCCCGATGACCACTACCCCCCGCTAATAAGCTGAGGGTTCGTAACTGTTAGAAAAAAGGGTAAAAAAAGGGGTAGAAAAGGGTTTGTAGTGACAAATACTGAAACCCTTTTTCTACCCTTAAAAATATCCCTTTTTTGGAAAACGCAAATATACCCTTTTTTTCAACCCTAAATTCCCCCCCTTTTGGGGGCAGGGCCCAAAAATATACCCTTTTGAAAACCCCAAATATACCCTTTGGGAGCGACGCAAATATCCCCCCCCCTTTTTTTTTTCCAAACCGCAAATATACCCTTTTTAAAAAACCCCAAAAAACCCTTTCAAAAACCCAAATATATCCATTTGCAACCCCAAATATACCTTTTTCCAAACCGCAAATATACCCTTTTTTTCAAACCCCAAATATACCCTTTTTTTTCAACCCCGATATCCCCTATTTAAACCCCTTTTTCCACCCCCCCACCCCCCTTCCAATGATGTTAATAATAAATCGAATTGTCTCGTTCTTGGGGTTCTATGGTTTTTTGGTTTTTGTAAAGGTTTTTGTCAATTTTTTGGGAAAAAATTGAACTAATTCTATAAAAAATAGTTTTAAATAAACGGGATTAATTTGCATATGGGTTTTAATGAATAGTTATATAATATATGAAAAGAACTGTAACAATAAGGAATAAAACAGTACCTTAGCGGAAAGCCATATGCATGAAATTAAAATTGGCGTTTTTTTATTAGTGTTTATTATTTGTAAAATGTCATGTTATTAAAAGTAACACCTTTAAAAAGCGGCTTTTTTACAGGGCACTAAAGGGAACCGACATTAGTGGATGACTAATCATTTTTGCAAATCATTTTCTTCTAAAAATCTTTAACCGAATTATTATTGAAGGACAGTGGGGGGGGGGTCAGGGTGTAAAATTTTGTGGGGGCGTCAAGATTACGTGGGGTGGTGGTGGGGTTGGGTTAAAATGGTTTTTTTTTTCTCTCTCTCTCTCTCTCTCTCTCTCTCTCCCCTTTTCCCCCCCGTCTCTCCTCTCTCTCCTCTCTCTCTCTCCTCCCCCCCTCTTCCTCTCGGGTTTTTTTTTAACCCCCCCCTTTTCCCTCTCCTCTCTCTCCCCCTCCCTTTTTCCCCCCCCCTCCCCTCTCCTCTCTCTCTCTCTCCGCTCTCTCTCCCCCCCCCTCTCCTCCTCTCCCCTCTTCTCTCTCTCTCTCCCTCCTCTCTTTCCTCTCCCCCTCTCCCCCCCCCCCCCCCCCTTTTTTTTTCCCCCCCCCCCCCCTTTTCTTCCCCCTTTTTCCCTTTAGTCCCCCCCCTTTTTTTTCTTTTCATACTTGGGGTAAAAAAGGGCTCTTTCTCTCTCTCCCCCCCCCCCCTCTCTCTCCTTCTCTCTTTCTACTTTTTTTTTTTTTCTTCCTTGGGGGTTCTTTTTTTCAAAAACCCTTTGGGGGGCCCAATTTTATTCTCGTCTCCTCTTTTTCTAATTTTCTTGTCTTTTTCATTTTACTTTTTTGTAACAAAAAAACAAACCCCCCATTTTGGAAAACCTGTTTATTTCCAGTTTTTTTAAATGATTTTAAGGGGGGAAAAAATCCCCTTAAAAATCCTTTTCTTCCCCTTTTTCCCCTCTCCCTTTTTCTACAAAGGTCACCTTAGGTGTACCTTGGTTTTCAAAAAAACAAATATGCAAAATTTAGTTTCTTTTTTTACGGTAAGTTTTTTTAAACAAAAACATACTCAAACATTTCCAGAAAATGTTTTTTTCCTTACTTATTTTAAAATTTTCTAGGGGGGGGCAAAAACCCTTTAAAAAAACCCCTGACAATTATACCCTTTTACAACCCTTCTTCTGCTGACAAATATACCCTTTCTCAACTTTCTCGTCTAAAAAGGGTAGATGAAGGGTATAATCGGCAGCATCTACCCTTCAGCCTGGACATAGGGTATAAAAAGGGTAGTGATGGTGCGATGTAACAATTCTACCCTTAATATACCCCTCATTTCTGAGAATGTAGCCACTTGGAGTTGCGAGAGGGCTGAGGTATTAGCGGCCCATTTCTCAGGAAAGATGACAGTCTCTGATCCTGACCGTCTTCCTCCTGCCGTGGCACGTCTCACCAACGCGACGCTCGACACCATCACCTTAACCACAAAAGAAGTGATGCGACAGCTGCAACTGGTTGACCCTAAGAAGGCCCTTGGACCAGACGGGGTGTCCCCTCACATCCTTAAGCACTGCGCCACCCAGCTGGCAGCCCCCGTCACAGACATCTTCCAGTGTTGTCTCAGCACTGATAAGTGGCCCTCCACGTGGAAGGTGACAAGAGTAGCGGCGATTCACAAAAAGGGAAAGAAGACGGAGCCAAAAAACTACAGACCAATCTCCCTCCTGTCTGTCCTCGGCAAGACACTGGAAATCATCATTGCCAGCAGGATCTCCTACTTCTTCACACCACCACACCGCATCCTCAGAAACAGAACAGTTCGGCTTCCGCCCTAACAGATCTGCCAACGACATCCTTCTCTTTATGTCCCCCTTTAATGGCCACCAATCCCGGGACGGAGGACGCGACACTTTCGTCATCGCCCTTGGACATCACCGGAGCTTTTTGATAGGGTGTGGCACTTCGGTCCCCATCACCAAACTCCGCAGCATGGGAGTGACCGGCGGCCTTCTCCACCTCCTTCACGCCCACCTGCGGAACAGATCCCTCAGCGTGGTGGTGAACGGACACACTTCGGAAGAACCCCCGGTTTGGAGCTGGGGTTCCAAGGGCAGTGTTTTTTGGGAAACCCCTTTTTGGAATGTGATTTTCAACGACCTCCCACCACAAACGGAAAAGGCTCCAACGCTGTTATGAAGCTGAGCCAATGTGGCTGCTCAAGCGAACACCATGCTCAACTGGGGGTGTGGATGTGTGGCTGGTCAATGTCCTGTTTTTGCTTTTTTTTCGCTGTCGAGCAGAAATAAGAGCATGTCGGAATTGCTGGACATTGCTGAAACAAAGGATAGAGGATGCCAATGACTCGGATGAAGATGAAGTAATGATGAGGATGACAGTGATGACTGATGTGTTTATTATATGAGAGTTTTTCCCCATTGAACGCTACTGCAATAGATCTCGTCTCTAAGACACTTGTGTATTTTGTTATGTTTTGTATGGGAATAGATTAGCTTAATCCCTTGGGTTAAAGAAATTCTGTGGATATAAAGCGATTATTCTCTGTAAATATGTTAATGTTTACCTACCCATTTTTTTCGGCCATCTTAGATTGGGTAATCAGAAAAATTGTTTTTGTACTTTTTTCCCCAGTCTAATTGGATGGGTTTTTTAATCTAATTTTTTGTTATGTATTATTAGTTTAACAGACCGTCTATTTTTTCAGACCGTATAAATAAGAAATCTCTATTGTAATTTCATATTTTTTTACTGGATTCCTTGACCACAAAAACTATGGTTAGGACACCAAATGACTGTTGTAAGTCAATATTAAGAAGTTATCATAAAAAACCATTACTACGTTGGTGTATTATGTATATTAGCCGCCATCTTGATTTCTCAAATGCTCAAGGGTGCCATAATTGCACCCGACGGATTCTTATTAATGGCACACTCAGGGATCAGAATCCGCAGAGATCAATTATGCACCACAAACTCCACGGTTCCACCCCATGGCTGCTGGACTAATATGACGAATTACTCTCGCTCTCGCTCTCTCGCTCTCTCTCTCTCTCATCTCCTCCTCTCTCTTCTCTCCTCTCTCTCTCTCTCCTCTCTCTCTCTTCTCTCTCTTTCTCTCCTCTCCTTTCTCTCCTCATCATCAGCTCTCTCTCTATTCTACTCTTTGCGTCCATCTCTCTCTCTCTCTGATCTTGGCAAGGAGAAAGCTCCAAAATTCTGATATGTGCAATGTGCACTCAAGATATATGACGAATTACTCTCTCTCTCTCTCTGTATCTGCCTCTTCTGTTCTTCAGATGATAAAATAATTTGTGTGGGAAAAAAATGTGTGTGTGTGTGTGTTGTGTGTGTGTGTGTGTGTGTGTGTATGACAAAGGGAGCGAGAGAGAGACAGAGAAAAAAAAAAGAGAGAAAGGATTATGAGAAAAAGCCAGAATATGAAAGTGGAAGAAAAATAAAAAAACATAATTCTAAAACGTTAGTGTTATGATGAAGTAAAATATTAAGAAAAGAAAAAAACACTAAGGAAAGTAAGAAAAAGTCTGGAAAGATATGTAAAAAGAAAGTAAAAGTACAAATAAATGAGACTAATAGAAAGGAGAGAGCATTATAGAGAATGAGAGGAAGATATAGAGAGGGGTAACTTAAATCTACCCTCTCAACTTGCCGGAAGGGACAAGAATTAATTAGTAGAAACAGGTGCACAAAAACTCACCTGGATCTGTGTCTGAGTGAATGTGAGTAGCGATGTCGAGCTTTTCAGAAAATTAAGATCAATGTTTACACAGGAAGCGTCGGTGCGTTAGTTCATTAGCGAAGGAGAGAGTTTGGGGCATAGAATGAGGGGGGAGGGAGGGAAGGGAGGGTGGGAAGGAGGAAGGAAATAGAGGGATGTAGTGGAGAGGGTAAGAGGAGAATGGTAGGTTAAATATACTTTTATATTTATACCTAAAACATTTATATGTATTTAAATATCTATAACAATTATGTCTGTCTGTCTCTTTTTTCACACACACACAACACACACACACACACACACACACACACACACACACACACACACACACACACACACACACACACACACACACACACACACACACACCGCCTAACGCGGAAACGGTGGCTGAACTTCAGACCAAGCACCCGCCAGCTCCGCCCGAGGAAGACCTGTCGCCACTATGCAGAGACCAGCCCACCACCACAAAACCCCTTAGACATCACAGTAGAAATGTAATGGCTGCCATCCATCCATCCCCCCGGGATCGTCGGCCGGTCGGAAGGCATAAACCCCCAACCACCTCCGCCAGCTAACCTCAAAAAAAAAACCCGGGGGCCCGGGCATGCGCCTACACACCCCCCTGACCGCCCTGGGTGCCGCCCCCGCCTCTCGGGCCGCTTTTCCCTGACCCCCCCCGGGAAACGCTTCTTCGGCCCAGCCTCATCGCGATCCACAAGAAACAAGGGGGACTGAGGGCCGACGCTATGGGCAGCTCCTTCGTCGTCTCCCAAAAACTAGTACGGGGGCGCATCAACTCGCGGGCCAGTCAGCTTGCGCCCTTCAGTTAGGGCGTGGGCACGCCTCTTGGCTGCGAAAACGGCTGTAAAAACCCCCGTGCGATCTCGTCAGCGCCACTACGGCAGTGCCAGTGCTGGTGAAACTCGACCTCTCTAACGCCTTAAACTCCGTACACGCGAAGCGTGGTCACACAGGTCGCCGGAGATTTCCCGCAGCCATGCCCTGACCCGGCAAGCTTCCACAGCCACCCCGCTATTCGTTGCCGACAAAGTGATCTGTCTTGTGGGCTGCAACGGGGGAACCCTTTTGGGGCCCGCTCCCTTCGCCCTGGCCATGATCCCATCACCAGAACCTGCACTCCCCCTCGGTTTATGATACCGGGATGACGGTACACTCGCTGGAAAGCCGTTCAGTCAGCAGGAAAACCCACCCTCTTCCCCCCCCCCTACGGCGCTAGGTCTAAAAGGTCAACACCCCAAAAATGCGAAAAAAAAACCTTTCCCCCACGGAAAATGAGGTCATGGACGAGCCCCTTTCCCCCAAGGCTACCAGACGCACGCTTTACCCCATTTCGCACACTCTCCCCCCTGGCGGGCCCCCATCTGCGCCGAGTCCCTACCAGAACCCAAAGCCCACGGCATCACAGGACCCCAAAAGGATGATAGAACGAGTGGACGGAACGGCAGCCACGCCGCCCTTTCTTCCCTCCCCCATACGCCTCCGTCCCCCGCTGAAACTTACCTATGCCGCGGGCCCCTAATACCTGCCCCCCCCGGGACCTACTAAATTTTCAACGAACGATGCGCTCAGCCATCTCACTCCGTGAAAAATCGCCCTAAAACGGACAAAGTTAAATACAACGTCGCTTCCCACCCGTCTAGGGGGAAATGGGAGTCGGGGGATGAGGATTAGCGCTCCCCGCCTACACTCCTCCTTGAGCCCCACGCGGTTTTTGTCCGTCTGATTAACGGGCGCCAGGCGACGACGGATCACCCAACTGGCCCCAGCCTCCCGCCTTCCCGATCTCACCCCCACACTAGCGACACCGCTTCAACCAAACCACAGATCCCCCTCAACGCAAGCTCGACGGGCCGCATTTCCCGCTTCCCCCTGGACACCCCCCTACAAAACAGCAACCGGTGCAAACCGCGCTCGCCTGCTTGCCCGGGCCGCCGAACCCCCACCGGGCTTGGCTAGATGCTCCCCCAGTGGGAAAAACTCGGCCTCCTTCTCCCAGACGAGGCAGTTCGCGTCGGCGTCGCCATCGCCTAGGGGCACCCCCGTGCCTACCGAAAAGGTGCAAATGCACTCCCCCCGGTAGTCTGGGTCCCACCAGCTCTCATCTGCCAGACCCCCCCGGACCCCCCCCCGAACAAAAGCCCCTCAAAGACATCATCCGCCCGGCCTCGCAGCCGCTGGGGTAACCGCCCCTGAAAAACCCGGGCCCGGGCCGTGGGGGACGGGGAAAAACGGCCGGGTGGATCACCCCCCCCACCCTTCAGCATCGGGGGATCCCTGCCATGGGGGCGCCACGTACCAACACCCCTTTGGCGCAACCCCCCGTCCCGACCCCATCAGCCCGGGGCCGCCGCCCCCGCCGCAGAGCAAAAGCAACGCGCGCGCTACGCGGCTTTGGCACGCGATAACCGGTTCGGCCCCTCGCATGGAGACGAACCGGGTTGGTGGGGCCGCGATCTCCAAGCTCCCCGCTGAACTGGGACCGCATCCCACACAGACGGGGGGAAAACGGAGACCTGCTGAAACAGGCCGGTCGCCTTGCCATAGTGCGGGGAACGCCGCCCGCCATCCGGTGCCCTTGACTGAAGCTGCATCACTATTTATTATTATTTATAAACATAACATTTTTTTTAGGGTATGGTTGCACGCCACAGTCATTGGCGACCCGGCCGGGCCAAAGCTTGCGATCTTAACGAGCCTTACGAGCCGCTAACTTGCAAATCCCTTAGGATGGAGGCCCTTTTCAAAATCAAAACACACCCACAACACACACACCACACCACACACACACACACACACACACACACACACACACACACACACCACACACAACACACACACACACACAACACAACCACACACACACACACACACACACACACCCCAAAACCCCCACAACATTTATGAAAAATCTGTAATTTTCTTCTTTCCTTAAAATATATTAAATTATGTTTCCTCTGTGTGTGTGTGGGGTGTGTGGTGTGTTTGTGTTGTGTGTGTGTGGCAGGACGGGGCAGCAGAAATTCGGAGGCGTTGTCAACCACTGATGCGACAGACCGGGGGGAGGAGGAGGAGAAAGAGGCAGATGGGATAGTGCAGGAAGAATGAAAAGGGGAAGACAAGTGAACCGTAGAAAGAGGAAAATGAAAATAATGAGAACGAATGAAATAGAAAAAGGAAGATGAAAAAAGGAAGATAAAAGGAAAGAGAAGAGACAAGGGTTTAAATTTTTAGTCTTAAAAATTTTTTAAAATATTTTTCTTTAATATTCCATTCATCTCTTCTCTTTCTCTTTCTTCCTATTTTTTTGCTCTACCTAATCAAAAGAAAGGGAATCGGTAAATAAGTCCTATAAGACATAACAGCGGGGCCTTAATTGAGTTATCTGCCATGACTCTGCCTTAACATGTTTTAAAATTAAGATAAAATAGGAAAGAACTCAAATCATATCAAAACTAAATAAACTAATTTGGCTAAAGTTTAACTTTCTTTTTTGTGTACTCGTGATTTGCTTCAATTTTTTTCTTAGTTTTTATGTTGTTTTATGCAGACAACTT
>JACEEZ010024583.1:0-36439 GCA_016584305.1 Chionoecetes opilio
GTCGACAATGCGATCCCCCCCCCTAGACTTTCATCTTTTACCAACCATGTTTTACCTACTGTGACCGGGCACCAGAACACCGTAACAAGTAGTGAGAATTTCTTTCGTCCCGAGTACTGCTGCTAGGGCATAGTCACCTCCATGACCGCGGCATGTGGCCCTACAATCAGCGTCAGCAGAAGTGTTATCCGTCAATCGACGTGAGCACTTTGCTGCCGCACAGTTCGTCTGGCGGGAGATCGGCCGCCATTCCCAGTTCCATATGCCGCCAACCACCGACGTTTATAGACTGCCGAACAAAATTTATATCTTCCCAGTTTCTGTCATCCTCAAGGTAGCCAACTACCTCATATCCAACAGCCTCCACAATCTGTTGCCCGTACATGCGGGCTTGTGAAAGGAGGCTGTTTTCATCCGATTTTTTCATTCGTCTTGTTGCGTGGCTGGGAGTTGTACTGCGACAGTTCGTCTGGCACGGCGGGCAGAATCAAGATGCCCTTTACTACCTCACGTCTTTCCATACTGGCCCGGGCCCAGACCACCCGGTAAAGTTTGAGTAGATTCTCCGCTAAAAAATCTTGATCATCCTCCAGGTTTTGATGCAGCTCATAGGGAGCCAAAGCACCATAACTCCGACACGAGCACGCTGAGTGTCGGAAAGCGGGCGGAGAGCGAACTATTTTTTCGTCATTTATAGGAGTTGTGGAGATGACGCCACACGTGCCGGGCGACAGACCTAGCAATTTACATTCTGCCGCTTACAAAAAAATGCGTCCCATGATCATCCCCCGCAGGTTTTGACCTGTGCATGCCCATAGGGTAGCAAAAATAAGTCACTCTCACTCAACTCCTCCGAAACCAGCCAGCCAGCACTGATGAGTAGGTTCCCGTGACAATAGCGACGGGCCGTGTGAGCAGCGAGAAGAAGCTGATTTTTCATTCTCGTCATTTTTATTACCGGACGTGAAGCCGTCGGTGATGGGTGGGGGCCGGGTGTATAGTGAGAGTTGTACCCTGCCGCACAGTTCGTTGCCGTGAGGGCAGAATCAGATGGCCCTAGTCCATCTTTACACTCACGTCCTTCCATACTGGCCCGGGCCCCCACACCCACAGGGTAAAAGTGTGAGTGACTTCTTTGCCGCTAAACAAAAAATTCTTTACATGATTCATCCTCACGCAGGTTTGACCTGTCGCATGCCTTCATTAGGGTAGCCAAAACTAGTCACTCCACTCAACTCCTCCGAACCAGCCCGTCCAGCACTGCTGAGTGGTTACCCGTGACAATAGCGAGGGCCTGTGTGAGCAGCGAAGAGAAGCTGATAACTTCATCTCGTCATTTTTATTCCGACGTGAAGCCGTCGCGTGATGTGCGTGTTATAAGTGAGAGTTGTACCTGCCGCCACAGTCGTCTGGCCGGGCGGGCAGAATAAAGATTGCCCAAGTCTCATCTTACCACTCACGTCTTTCCATACTGGGCGGGCCCCACACCACCCGCTACAGTAGTTTGAGTAGATTGCTTTGCCGCTAAACAAAAAATTCTTTAATGATCTAAACTCCCGCAGGTTTTTGACCTGTCGCACATGCCTCATAGGGTAGCCAATAACTAAGTCAATCCCTCAACTCCTCCGAACCAGCCCGTCCAGCACTGGCGCAGTTGGTTCCCGTGACATAGCGAGGGACTGTCGTGGAGCAGCGAGACGAGCTGATTTTTATTCTCGTCATTTTTATTCCGACCGGGAAGCCGTAGGTGATGTGCGTGTATAGTGAGCAGTTGTACCTGGCCGCCACAGGTCGTACTGGCCGGGCGGGCAGGAATCAGATGCCCTAGTTCTCATCTTAACCACTCACGTCTTTCCATCAACTGGCACTGGGCCCCCACACACGGTACAAGTTTGAGTAGAATTTCTTTGCCGCTAAACAAAAAATTCTTTCAGGATCATCCTCCGCAGGTTTTTGACCTGTAGTCGCAGCCTTCATAGGGTAAGGCCAAAACTAAGTCACTCCTCACTCAACCCTACGGACCAGCCGTCCAGCACTGCTGAGTTGGGTTCCCGTGAAAATAGCGAGGGCCTGTGTGAGCCGCGAGAGAAAGCTGATTTTTCCAGTCTCGTCACTTTTTATTCCGACGTGAAGCCGTCGGTGATGTGCGTGTATAGTGAGAGTTGTCCCTGCCGCCACGTTTCGTTTCTGGCGGCGGGCAGAACAAAATTTTTTGTTTCCAAGATGCCATAGTCTCATCTTACCACTCACGTCTCCATACTGGCCCGGGCCCCACCACCACCCGGTACAAGTTTGAGTAGAATTTCTTGCCGCTAAACAAAAAATTCTTTCATGATCATCCCTCCCGAAGGTTTTTGACCTGTCGCATGCCTTCATAGGTTCTTGTAGCCATAAAACTAAGTCACTCCACTAAAATCCTCAGAAACAAGCCCGCTCCAAGCACTGCTTGAGTTGGTTCCCGTGACAATAGCGAGGGCCTGTGTGAGCAGCGAGAGAAGCTGATTTTCATCTCGTCATTTTATTCCGACGTGAAGCCGTCGGTGATGTGCGTGTTATAGTGAGAGTTGTACCTGCCGCACAGTTCGTCTGGCGGGCGGGCAGAATCAGATGCCCTAGTCTCATCTTACCACTCACGTCTTTCCATACTGGCCGGGCCCCAACACCGGTACAAGTTTGAGTAGAATTTCTTTGCCGCTAAACAAAAAATTCTTCATGATCATCCTCCGCAGGTTTTGACCTGCGCATGCCTCATAGGGTAGCCAAAACTAAGTCACTCTCATCAACTCCTCCGAACCAGCCCGTCCAGCACTGCTGAGTTGGTTCCCGTGACACTAGCGGAGTGCCTGTGTGAGCCGGCGAGAGAAGCTGATTTTTCATTCTCGTAATTTTTATTTTCCGACGTGGAAGCCGTCCGGTCGTGATGTGCGTGTTATAGTAGAGTGTACCTGCCGGCCACAGTTCGTTCGGCGGGCGGGCAGGAATCAAGATGCGCTAGTCTCATGTTACCACTCCGTCTTCCATACTTTGCCAGGGGCCCAGACCAACACGGTACAGTTTGAGTAGAATTCTTTGCCGCTAAACAAAAATTCTTTCATGATCATCTCCCGGAGGTTTTTGACATGTCGCATGCCTTCATAGGGTAGCCAAAACTAAAGTCAACTCATCACTCAACTCCCCGAACCAAGCCAGTCCAGCCACTGCTGAGTTGGTCCGTGACAATAGCGAGTGCCTTGTGGTGAGCAGCAGAGGAGAAGCTGATTTCATCTCGTCAAATTTTTTATTTCGACGCTGAATGCCGTCAGTGATTGGTGTTATTAGTGAGAGTTGTACCTGCCGCCACAGTTCGTTCTGGCCGGGCGGGGCCAGAACAAGATGCCCCCTAGTCTCATCTTACCACTCACGTCTTTCCATACTTGCCCGGGCCCCAGACAACCCGGTACAAGTTTGAGTAGAATTTCTTTGCCGCTAAACAAATGAAATTTCTTTCATGATCATTTCCTCCCGCAGGTTTTGAACTGTTCGCATGCCTTCATCAGGGTAAGCAAAACTAAGTCACTCTCACTCCACACTCCTCCGAACCAGCGTCCAGCACTGTGAGTGGTTCGTGACAATAATCGAGGCCTGTGTTGAGGCAGCGAGGGAGAGTGATTTTTTCATTCTCGTCATTTTTATTACGACGTGAAGCCGTCGGTGATGTGCGGTGTTATAGTGACGAGTTGTACCTGCGCACACAGTTCGCTGGCGGGCTGGGCAGAATCAAGTGCACCTAGTCTCATACTTAACCACCTCAGTCTTTCCATACTTGCCCGGGCCCCAGACACCCCGGTACAATTTGCGTAGAATTTCTGTGCCGCCCACTAAACAAAAAAATTCTTCATGCTCATCCTCACGCAGTTTTTGTACCTTGTCGCATGCCTTTCATAGGGTAGCCAAAACTAAGTCACTCTCACTCAACTCCTCCGAAAACCAAGCCCGTCCAGCACTGCTGAGTTGTTCCCGTGACAATAGAGAGTGCCTGTCGTGAGCAGCGAGAGAAGCTGATTGTTCATTCTCGTCATTTTTATTCCCGACGTGAAGCCGTCGGTGGATGTGCGTGTTAGAGTGACGCGTTGTACCTGCCGCCACAGTTTCGTCTGGCCGTGCGGGCAGAATCAGATGCCCTAGTTACATCTTCCCTCAGTCTTCTCATTGGCCCGGCCGAGACCCCGGCAAGTTATAGAATTCTTGCCGCAACAAAAAATTCTTTCAGATCATCCTCCCGCAGGTTTTTGACCTTCATGCCTCTAGACCACAACCTAGTCACTCTCACTCATCCCCGAACAGCACGTCAGCAGATGCTTGGTTCCGTACAATAGGAGGGCCTGGTGACAGAGAGAAGCTGATTTTGATTCGTCATTTTATTCCGGTGCAAACGTCGGGATGTGCTGTTATAGTGAGAGTTGTCCTGCCGCCACAGTCTGGCCGGGCGGGCAGAATCAAGATGCCTAGCCATCTTACCTGGCCCGGGCCCAGACCACCCGGTACAAGTTTGAGTAGAATTCTTTGCGACTAAACAAAAAATCTTTTCATGATCATCTCCCGCAGGTTTTGAACCTGTCGCATGCCTTCATAGGGTAGCCAAAACTAAGTCACTCTCACCTCAACTCATCCGAACAGCCCGTCCAGAACTGCTGAGTGTGGTCCCGTGACAAAGCGAGGGCCTGTGTGAGCAGCGAGAGTAAGCTGATTTTTCATTCGCATCTTTATTCCGACGTGAGCCGCGGGAGGCGTGATTATAGTGAGAGTTGTACCTGCCGCCAAGTCGTCTGGACGGGCCGGCAGAATCAAGATGCCCTAGTCTATACTACCACTCAAGTCTTTCCATACTGGGGGCCGGGCCCCAACACCCACCCGGTTACAAGTTTGAGTAGGAATTTCTTTGCGCTAAACAAAAATTCTTTCAGATCATCCTCCCGCCCGGTTTTTGACCTGGTTCTGCCTTCATAGGGTAGCCAAAACTAAGTCACTCTCACTCAACTACCTCCGAACCAGCCTCGTCCAGCAACTGCGTGAGTTGGTCTCCAGTGACAATAGCGAGGCCTGTGTGAGCAGCGAGAAGAAGTGATTTTTCATTCGTCATTTTATTCCGACGTGAAGCCGCCTCGGTGATGTGCCGTGTTATAGTGAGAGTTGTACCTGCCGCCACAGTTTCGTCGGCCGGGGCGGGCAGGACTTCAGATGCCCTAGTGCATGATGACCACTCACGTCTTTCAATTAATGGCCCGGGCCCCACCCACCCAGGTACAAGTTTAGTAGAATTTCTTTTGCCGCTAAACAAAAATTCTTTATGATCATCCTCCGCAGGTTTTTGACCGGTCACGCATGCCTTCATAGGGTAGCCAAAAACTAAAGTCACTCTCAATCAACTCCTCGAAACAGCCCGTCAGCATGCTGAGGTTGTTTCCCGTGGACAATGCGAGGAGCCTGTGTGAGCCCAGCGAGAGAAGCTGATTTTTCATTCTCGTCATTTTTATTCCGACGTGAAGCCGTTTCGGTGATGTGCGTGTTATATGAGAGTTGTACCTGCCGCCACAGTTCGTACTGGCGGGCGGAGCAGAATCAGATGCACCTAGTCTCATCTTACCACTTCACGTCTTTTCCATACTGGCCGGCCCACACACCACACCGGTACAGGTACAAGTTTGAGTAGAATTTCTTTGCCCGCTAAACAAAAAATCTTTCATGATTCATCCTCCGCAGTTTTTGACCTTGTCGCATGCCTTCCATAGGGTAGCCAACACTAAGTTCACTCTCATCAAACTCCTCCGAACCAGCCCGTCCAGCACTGCTGAGTTGTTCCGTGACAATAGCGAGGGCCTGTGTGAGCAGCGAGGAGAAGCTGATTTTTCATTCTCGTAATTTTTATTCGACGTGAAGCCGTGGTGATTGTGCGTGGTATAGTGAGAGTTGTACATGCCGCCCAGTCGTCTGGCCGTGCGGCAGAATCAAGATGCCCTAGTCTCATCTTACACTCGTCTTTCCATAACTGGACGGGCCCCAGACCACCGGTGACAATTTGAGTAGAATCTTCTTTGCCGCTAAACAAAAAAAATTCTTCATGATTACATTCCGCCCGCAGGTTTGGACCTGTTTCGCATGCCTTCATAGGGAGTAGCCAAAAACTAAGTCACTCTCACTCAAATCTCCGATCTACCAGCCCGTTCCAGCACTGATGGAGTTGGTTCCGTGACAATAGCGAGGGCCTGTGTGAGCACGCGAGAGAAGCTGATTTTTCATTCTCGTCCATTTTTATTCCGACGTGAAGCCGGCACGGTGATGTGCGTGTTATAGTGAGAGTTGTACCTGCCGCCACCAGTTAGTCTGCCGGGCGAGGCAGAATCAAGTGCCTAGTCTCATCTTACCACCACGTCTTTCCATACTGGCCCGGGCCCCAGAAAAACCGGTACAAGTTTTGAGTAGAATTTCTTCGAGCTAAACAAAAATTTCTTTCATGATCATCTCCCGCAGGTTGTTGACCTGTCGAATGCACATGGTAGGGTAGCCAAAATTTCTACGTCACTCTCACTCAACTCATCCGAACCAGCCCGTCTCCAGCACTGCTGAGTTGGTTCCGTGACAATAGCGAGGGCCTGTGTGAGCAGCGAGAGAAGCTGATTTTTCATCCGCATTTTTATTCGACGTGAACGTCTAGGCGATGTATGTATGCCGCAGTTCGTCTGCGGCGGCAGCAAGTGCCTAGTCATCTACCATCAGTCTTTCCATACTGGCCGGGCCCAACACCCGGTACAAGTTTGAGTAGAATTTCTTGCCGCTAAACAAAAAATTTCATGATCATCCCCGCAGGTTTTTGACTGTCGCATGCCTTCATAGGGTAGCCAAAACTAAGTCACTCTCACTAAACTCCTCCGACAGCCGTCAGCACTGCTGAGTGAGTTCCCGTGACAATAGCGAGGGCCTGTCGTGAGCAGCGAGATGAAGCTGATTTTCATTTCTCGTCATTTTTTATTCGACGTGAAGCATTCGGTGTATTGTGGTGTTATAGGAGAGTTGAACGCCGCACAGTTCGTGGACGGGGGGCAGATCAAGCTGCCCTAGTCTCTCTTACACTCACGCCTTTCCATACTGGCCGGGCCCCCAGACCCACCCGGTACAAGTTTGAGTAGAATTCCCCTTGCGCTAAACAAAAAATTCTTTCATGATTCATAACTCCCGCACGGTTTTTGACTGTTCGCATGCCTCAATAGGGTAGCCAAACACTAAGTCAAATCTCATCAACTCCTCCTGAACCAGACCCGTCCAGCACTGATGAGTTGGTTCCGTGACAATAGCCGAGGGCCTGGTGAGCAGCGAGGAGAAGCTTGATTTTCATTTCGTCGTCTATTTTATTCCGACGTGAAGCCGTCGTGATGTGCTGGGTTTAAGTGCAGAGTTGTACCTGCCGCCACAGTTCGTCTGGCCGGGCGGGCAGAATCAAGATGCTCTAGTCTCATCTTAACACTAACGTCTTTCCATACTGGCCCGGGCCCCAGACCACCTACTGGACAAGTTTGAGTAGAATTTCTTTGACGCTAAACAAAACAATTCTACATGATATACTCCAGCAGGTTTTGAACTTGTCCATGCCTTATAGGGTAGAAAACTAAGTCACTTTCACTCAACTCCTCCGAACCAGCCCGTCCAGCACTGCTGAGTTGGTTCCACGTGACAATAGCGAGGTCCTGTGTGAGCCGAGAGAAGTGATTTCTTCATTCTCGTCCATTTTATGCCGACGGAAGCCGTCGGTGTGTGCGGGGTTTAATGAGAGAGTGGTTACCTGCCGCCCAGTTCGTCTGGCCGGGGCGGGAAGAATCAAGATGCCCTAGTCTCATCTTTACCATCACGTCTTTCCATAGGCCCGGGCCCACAGACCACCCGGTACAAGTTTGAGTAGAATTTCTTTTGCCGCCTAAACAAAAATCTTCATGACATACTCCAGCAGCGTTTTTGGCCTGTCGCATGCCTTCATAGGGTAGCCAAAACTAAGTCACTCTCATCAACTCTCCGATAACAAGCCCGCGCACTGCTGAGTTGGTTCCCTTGACAATAGCGAGGGCCTTGTCGTGAGCAGCGAGGAGAAGTGCATTTTTCATTTTCGCATTTTTATTCCGACGTGAAGCGCGGTGATGTGAGTGTTAGGTGAGAGTTGTACCTGCCGCCACAGTTCGTCTGGCGGGGCGGGCAGAACAGATGCCTAGTCTCATCTGAACAATCAGCTCTTTCCAACTGGCCCGGGCCCAGACCACCCGGTACAAGTTGAGTAGAATTTCTTTGCCGCTAAACAAAAAATCTTTCATGATCATCCCCGCAGGTTTTTGACCCTGTCGCATGCCTTCATAGGGTAGCCAAAACAAGTCACTCTCATCAATCCTCCGAACCAGCCCGTCCAGCACTGCTGAGTGGTTCCCGTGACAATAGCGAGGGCCTGTGGAGCAGCGAGAGAAGTGATTTTTCATCTCGTCATTTTATTCCGACGTGAAGCCGCGGGATGTGCGTGTTATAGTGAGAGTGTCCCTGCCGCCCACAGTTCGTATGGCCGGGCGGGCAGAATCAAGATGGCCCTCTAGTCTCATCTTAACCACTCAAGTCTTTCCATACTGGACGGGCCCCAGACAAACCACGGGTACAAGTTGAGTAGAAATTTCTTTGGCCGCTAAAACAAAAAAATTCTTTCATGATCCATCCTCCCGCAGGGTTTTGACCTGTTAGCATGCCTTCAAGGGTAGACACAAACTAAGTCACGTCTCCTCAAAACTCCTCCGAACCAGCCCGCCTAGCACTGCTGAGTTGTTCCCGTGACATAGAGAGGGCTGTGTGAGCAGCGAGGAGAAGTGATTTTTCATTCTCGTCATTCTTGATTCCGACGTGAAGCCGTCGGGGATGTGCGTGTTATAGTTGAGAAGTGTACCTGCCGCCACAGTTCGTATGGCCGGCGCGGGCAGGAATCCAGATTGCCCTAGTCTCATTACCACTCACGTCTTTCATTACTGGCCGGGCCCAGACCACCCTGGGTAAAGTTTGAGTAGTAATGTCTTGCGTAAACAAAAAAATTCTTTCATGATATCCTCCCGCGGCTTTTTGCCTGAGAATGCCTTCATAGGTTAGCCAAAAACTAAGTCACTCCACTAAACTCCTCCGAACAGCCCGTCCCAGCACTGCTGATTTGGTTCCGTGACAATAGCGAGGGCCTGTGTGAGCAGCGAGAGAGCGATTTTTCATTCTCGTCATTTTTATCCGACGTGGAGCCGCTCCGGTCGATGTGCGTGTTATAGTGAGCGTTGTACCTGCCGCCACAGTTCGTAGGGAGGGCGGGCAGATCAAAGATGCCCTAGTCTCCATCTTAACACTAACGTCTTTCCATACTGGCCCGGGCCCAGACAACCCGGTACAAGTTTGAGTAGAATTTCTTGACGCTAAACAAAAAATTCTTTCATGATCATCCTCCCGCAGTTTTGGACCTCATGTCGCATGCTTCACTAGGGCAGCCAAAACTAAGTCACTCCACTCAAATCCCTCCGAACCAGACCCGACCAGCGCTGCTGGGTTGAGTTCGTGACAATAGCGAGGCGCCTGTGTGAGCAGCGGAGAAGCTGATTTTTCATTCTCGTAATTTTATTCCGACGTGAAGCCGTCGGTGATGTGCGTGATAGTGAGAGTTTTGTACCTGCCGCCACAGTTCGTCCTGGCCGGGAGGGCAGAATCAAAGATTGCCCTAGTCTATCTTACCACTCAGTCTTCCATACTGGCCGGGCCCGACACCCGGTACAGTTTTGAGTAGAATTTCTTTGCGACTAAACAAAAAATCTTGCATGATCATCTCCCGCAGGTTTTGGACCTGTCGCATGCCTTTCATAGGGTAGCCAAAACTAAGTCACCCTCATCAAACTCCTCGAAACAGCCGTCCAGCATGCTGAGTTGTTCCCGTGACAATAGCGAGGGCCTGTGGGAGCAGCGAGGAGAAAGCTGATTTCATTCTCGATTTTATTCCGACGTGAAGCCGTCGGTGATGTGCGTGTTAAGTGAGAGTTGTTACTGCCGCCACAGTTCTATGGCCCGGCGGGCAGAATCAAGAGGCCCATAGTCTCATCTTACACAATTCACGTCTTTCCATACTGGCCCGTGCCCCAGACCACCGGTAAAAGTTTGAGTAGAATGTCTTTTGCCGCGAAACAAAAAATTCTTTCATGATCATCCTCACGCAGGTTTTTGACCTGTCGCATGCCTTCCATAGGGTAGCCAAAAACTAAGTCACTCTCAATCAAACTCCTACCGAACAGCACTCGTCAGCACTTGCTAGTTGGTTCCCGTGACAATAGCGAGGGGCTGTGTGAGCAGCGAGAGAAGCTGATTTTTTTCATTCTCGTCATTTTTATTCGAGTGAAGCCGTCGGTGATGTGAGTGTATAGTGAGAGTTTGTCCTGCCGCCAACAGCAGTCTGGCGGGCGGGCAGAACAAGATGTCACTAGTTATCTTACCCACTCACGTACTTTCCATACTGGCACGGGCCCCAGACCACCCGGTACAAGTTTTGGAGTAGAATTTCTTGCCGCTAAACAAAAAATTCTTCATGATCATCCTCCCGCAGGTTTTTTGATCTGTAGATGCTCATAGGGCTAGCCAAAAACTAAGTCACTCTCACTCAACTTCTCGAACCAAGCCCGTCCAAGCATCAATGCTGAGTTGGTCCCTGACAATAGCGAGGGCATGTGTGAGCAGCGAGAGAAGAGATTTTCATTCCCGTATTTTATTCCGACGTGAAGCCGTCGGTGTGTGCGTGTCATAGTGAGAGTTGTACTGCCTGCCACAGTCGTCTGGCAGGGCGGGCAGAATCAAGATGCCCTAGTCTCATCACTTACCACTCACGTCTCCATTACTGGCCAGGGCCCCAGACCACCCGGTACAAGGTTGAGTAGAATTTCTTTGCCGCTTAAACAAAAAATTCTTTCATGATCATCACTCCGCAGGTTTTTGATCCTGTCGCAGCCTTCATAGGGTAGCCTAAAATAAGTCCTCTCACTCAATCCTCCGAACAGCCCGACCAGCGATGCTGGGTGGTTCCCCGTGACAATAGCGCGGGCCCCTGTGTGAGCAGCTGAGAGAAGCTGATTTTCATTCTCGTCATTTTTATTCGACGTGAAGCCGTCGGTGATGTGCGTTGTTAAGTGAGAGTTGACCTGCCGCAACAGTTCGTCTGGGCGGGCGGGCAGAATCAAGATGCCCCAGTCTCATCTACCACTACGTCTTTCCATACTGGCCCGGGACCCAGGGACCACCCGGTACAAGTGAGTGAATGTCTTTGCCCCCCTCGCTAAACAAAAAATTCCTTTAAGGATCATCCTCCCGCAGGTTTTGACTCCGTCGCATGCCTTCATCGGGTAGCAAAACTTAGTCACCTCTCACTCAACTCCTCGAACCAGCCCGACCAGCGCTGCTTGGTGGTTCCCGTGACAATAGCGAGGGGCAGTGTGAGAAGCGAGAGAAGCTGATTTGTCATTCTCCGTCATTTTTTCCGACGTTTGTGAAGCCGATTCGGTTGATGTGCGTGTTTATAGTTGAGAGTTGTACCTGCCGCAACAGTTCGTCTGGCCTGGCGGCAGAATTCAAGATGCCGCCTAGTCTTAATCTTACCACTCAAGTCTTTCCATACTGGCCCGGTGCCCAGACCCCACCCGGTACCAGTTTGAGTAGAATTTCTGCCCGCTAAAAACAAAAAAATTCTTCATGATCATCTCCCGCCAGGTTTTGACCTTGTCGCATGCCTCTTAGGGTAGCCAAAAACTAAGTTCAACCTCCACTCAACTCCCCGAACCAGCCCGAACAGCGCTGCTTTGCTGGGTTGGTTCCCGTGACAATAGCGAGGGCCTGTGTGAGCAGCTGAGAGAAGCTGATTTGTCCTTCTCGGCATTTTTATTTCCGACGTGAAAGCCGTCGGTGATGTGCGTGTTATAGTGAGAGTTGTTACCTGCCGCAACAGTTCGTCTCGGCCGGGCGGCAGAACAAGATGCCTAGTCTCATCTTACCACTACGTCTTTCCATACTGGCCGGGCCCCAGGACCACCCGGGTACACGGTTGAGTAGAATTTCTTTGCCGCTAAAACAAAAAATTCTTTTAATGATCATCCTCCCGCAGGTTTGGGACCTGTCGCATGCCTCATAGGGTTAGCCAAAACTAAGTCACTCTCACTCAACTCCTCCGAACCAAGGCCCGTCCAGCACTGCTGAGTTGGTTCCGTGACAATAGGCGAGGGCTGTGTGAGCAGCAGAGAGAAGCTGATTTTTCATTCTCGTCATTTTTATTCCGACGTGAACCGTCCCGGTGATTGTGCGGGTTATAGTGAGAGTGTACCTGCCGCAAAAGTTCGTCTGCGGGCGGCAGGCAGAATCAAGTGCCCTAGGTGTCTCATCTTACCACTCACGTCTTTCCATACTGGCCGGGCCCCAGACCACCCGGTTACAAGTTTGAGTAGGAATTTCTTGCCGCTAACAAAAAATTCTTTCATGATCATCCGCCCGCAGGTTTGTGACTGTCGCAGCCTCATAGGTTGACCAAAATAAGTCACTCTCACTCAACTCCTCCGAACCCAGCCCGACCAGCGCTGTGGCGTTGGTTCCCGTGACCAATAGCGAGGCCTGTGTGAGCAGCGAGAGAAGCTGATTTTCATTCGTCATTTTTTCCGACGTGAAGCTCGTCGGTGATGTCGGTGTTATAGTGAGAGTTGTACCGCCGCCACAGTTTCGTCTGGCCGGGCGGGCAGAATCAAGATGCCCTAGTCTCATCTTACCACTCACGTCTTTCCATACTGGCCCGGGCCCCAGACCACCCGGTACAAGTTTGAGTAGAATTTCTTTGCCGCTAAACAAAAATTCTTTCATGATCATCCTCCCGCAGGTTTTGACCTGTACGATGCCTCATAGGGTAGCTCAAAACTAAGTCACTCTCACTCAACCCTCCGACCAGCCCGTCCAGCACTGATGGTGGTTCCGTGACAATAGCGAGGGCCTGTTTGAGCAGCGAGAGCAAGCTTGATTTTCATGATCCGTATTTTCTATTCCGACGTGAAGCCGTCGGTATGTGCGTGTTATAGTCGGAGTTGACCTGCCGCCCAGTCGTCTGGCCGGGCGGACGAATTCAAGATGCCCTGTCTCATCTTACCACTCAGTCTTTCATATGGCCCGGGCCCCAAACACCGTACAAGTTTGAGTAGAATTTCATTTGCCCTTAAACAAAAATTCTTTCATGGATCATCCTCCGCATTTTTTTGCCCCGTCGCAGCTTCTTTAGGGTAGAAAAAATAAGTCACTTTCCACTAACCCTCCGAACCACCCCTCCAGCATGCGATTTGGGTTTCCCCGGACAATAGCGAGGGCCTTTTGTGGCAGCGGGGAGAAGTGATTTTTCATTCTCGTCATTTTTTTCCAAAGTAAGCCGTCGGTGATTTGGTTTTAAGTAAAGATTTTAACCTGCCCCCCACAGTTCGTCGGGCCGGGCGGGCAAAAAATTAAAACGAGGGCCCTAGTTTTCATTTAAAAACTAAAGTCTCCCATACGGCCCCGGGCCCCAGACCCCCCGGTAAAGTTTGAGTAAAATTTTCTTTCCCGCTAAACAAAAAATTTTTTTCATGACACCCCCCGCAGGTTTTGCCCTGTCCCCCACCCTTAAAGGTACCCAAAAACTAAGTAACTCCACTAAAACCCCTCCGAACCAGCCCGTCCAGCACTGCTGATTTTGGTTTCCCCGTGACAATAGGGGAGGGTTTTGGGTGTGAGACCCGAGAGAAGTGATTTTTAAATTTCTGGAAAATTTTTTTTTTCCGACGTAAAAGCCGGCGGTGATGTGCGTGTTATAGTGAAGTTTTTCCCGGGCCCCACATTTTCGTCTGGCCGGGCGGGCAGAATCAAGATGCCCTAGTCTCATCTTACCACTCACGTCTTCCATATGGCCCGGGCCCCAACCACCCGGTACAAGTTTGAGTAGAATTTCTTTGCGCTAAACAAAAAATTCTTTCATGATCATCCTCCCGCAGGTTTTGACCTGTCGCATGCCTTCATAGGGTAGCCAAAACTAAGTCACTCTCACTCAACTCCTCCGAACCAGCCCGTCCAGCACGCTGAGTTGGTTCCCGTGACAATAGCGAGTGCCTGTGTGAGCAGCGAGAGAAGCTGATTTTTCATTCTCGTCATTTTTATTCCGACGTGAAGCCGTCGGTGATGTGCGGGTTATAGTGAGAGTTGTACCTGCCGCCACAGTTCGTCTGGCCGGGCGGGCAGAATCAAGATGCCCTAGTCTCATCTTACCACTCACGTCTTTCCATACTGGCCGGGCCCCAACCACCCGGTACAAGTTGAGTAGAATTTCTTTGCGAAACAAAAAATTCTTTCATGATCATCCCCCGCAGTTTTTGACTGTCGCAGCCTTCATAGGGTAGCCAAAACTAAGTCACTCTCACTCAACTCTCCGAACCAGCCCGTCCAGCACTGCTGAGTTGGTTCCGTGACAATAGCGAGGGCCTGTGTGAGCAGCGAGAGAAGCTGATTTTCATTCTCGTCATTTTTATTCCGACGTGAAGCCGTCGGTGATGTGGTGTTATAGTGAGAGTTGTACCTGCCGCCACAGTTCGTCTGGCCGGGCGGGCAGAATCAAGATGCCCTAGTCTCATCTTACCACTCACGTCTTTCCATACTTGCCCGGGCCCCAGACCACCCGGTACAGTTTCGAAGAGAATTTCTTTGCGCAAACAAAAAATCTCTGATCATCCTCCAGCAGGTTTTGACCTGTCGCATGCTTCAAGGGTAGCCAAAAACAATCACTCTCACTCAACTCCTCCGAACAGCCGTCCAGCACTGGCTGAGTTGTTTCCCGTGACAATAGCGAGGGCTGTGTGAGCAGCGAGAGAAGCTGATGTTTCATTCTCGTCATTTTTATTTCCCGACGTGAAGCCGTCGGTGA
Source organism: Chionoecetes opilio (assembly GCA_016584305.1). NCBI lineage: Eukaryota > Metazoa > Arthropoda > Malacostraca > Decapoda > Majidae > Chionoecetes > Chionoecetes opilio. The sequence continues at coordinate 14,984 of JACEEZ010024583.1, forward strand.
TGTGCGTGTTATAGTGCGAGTTGTACCTGCCGCCACATTCGTCTGGCAAGGGCGGCCAGATCCAGAGGCCCCGCTAGTCTCATCTTACCACTCACGTTCTTTCATACTGCCGGGGCCTCCAGTACACCCGGTACAAGTTGAGTAGAATTTCTTTTGCCGCTAACAAAAAATTCTTTCCATGATAATCCCTCCGCAGGTTTTGACCTGGCGCATGCCTTCATAGGGTAGCCAAAAAACTAAGTCACTCTCACTCAACTCCTCCGAACCAGCCCGTCCAGCACTGACTGAGTTGGTTCCCGTGACAATAGCGAGGGCCTGTGTGAGCAGCGAGAGAAGCTGATTTTTTCATTATCGTCATTTTATTCCGCGTGAAGCCCGTCGGTGATGTGCGTGTATAGTGAGAGTGTTACATGCCGCCACAGTTCGTATGGGCCGGGCGGGCAGAATCAAGATGCCCTCGTCAACTCATCTACATCACGTCTTCCCATACTGGCCCGGGCCCAGACCACCCCGCTCAAGTTTGAGTAGAATTTCTTGACGCTTAAACAATAAAATTCTTTCAGGATTCATCCTCCCGCAGGTTTTGACCTGTCGCATGCCTTCATAGGGTAGCCAAACTAAGTCACTCGCACTCAACTCCCCGAACCAGCCCGTCCAGCACTGCTGAGTTGGTTCCCGTGGACAATTACGAGGGCCTGTGTGAGCAGCGAGGGAGAAGTGATTTTTCATTTATCGTTCATTTTTATTCCCGACGGAATGAAGCCGTCGGTGATGTGCGTGTTATAGTGAGAGTTGTACCGGCCCGCAAACAGTCGTCTGGGCCGCGCGGGCAGAATCAAGGATGCCCAGTCTCATCTACAACTCACGTCTTTTCCAACTGCCCGGGCCCCAGCCCACCCGGTACAAGTTTGAGTAGGAATTTCTTTGCCGCCTAAAAAAAAATTCTTTCATGATCATCCTGCCCGAGGTTTTGACCGTCGCATGCCTCATAGGGTAGCCAAAAAAACTAAGTCCATCTCACTCAACTTCCTCCGAACCAGCCAGCCAGCACTGCTGTAGGTGGTCCCGTGACAATAGCGCGGGCATGTGTGAGAGCGAGAGAAGAGATTTTTCATTCTCGTCATTTTTATCTCGACGTGAAGCCGTCGGTGAATGTGGTGTTATAGGAGCGGTTTGTAACTGCCCGCCACAGTTCGTACTGGCCGGCGGCAGAATCAAGATGCCCTAGTCTCCTTTACCACGTCACGTCTTTCCATACTGGCCCGGGCCCAGACCACCCGATACAAGTTTGAGTAGAATTTATTTGCCGCTAAACAAAAAATTCTTTCAGATCATCCTCCCGCAGTGTTTTTGACCTGTCGCATGCCTTAATAGGTAGCCAAAAAACTAAGTCACTCTCACTAACTCCTCGAACAGCCGTCCAGCACTGCTGAGTTGGTTCCGTGACATAGCGAGGGCCTGTGGTAGGCAGCGAGGAGAGCTGATTTTTCATTTCGCATTTTATTCCGACGTGAAGCCGTCGGTGTGTGGCGATGTTATAGTGAGAGTTGTACCTGCCGCCACAGTTCGTCTGGGCCGGGCGGGGCAGAATCAAGATGCACTAGTCCTCATCTTAACACTCACGTCTTTCCTAACTGGCCCGGGCCCCCAGACCACCCGGTACAAGTTTGAGTAGAATTCTTGCCGCTGAAACAAAAAATTCTTTCATGATTCATACTCCCGCAGTTTTTGACCTGTCGCATGCCTTCATAGGGTAGCCACAAAAACTAAAGTCACTCTCAACTCAACTCCTCCGAACCAGCCCGTACTCCAGCACTGCTGATTTGGTTCCCGTGACAATAGCGAGTGGACTGTGTGAGCAGCGAGAGAAGCTGATTTTTCATTCTCGTCTATTTTATTCCGACGTGAAAGCCGTCGGTGATGTGCGTGTTATAGTGAGAGTGTACCTGCCGCCCACAGTTCGTCTGCCGGGCGGGCAGAATCAAGATGCCCTAGTCTCATTTACCACTCACGTCTTGCCATACTGGCCCGGGCCCCAGACCACCCGGTACAATTGTGAGTAGAATTTCTGCCGCTCTAAAACAAAAAATTCTTTCATGATCATCCTCCCGCAGGTTTTGACCGTCGCATGCCTTCATTAGGGTAGCAAAACTAAGTCACTTCTCACTCAAACTCCTCCGAACAGCCCTTGTCCAGCACTGCTGAGTGGTTTTCCCCGGGCCAATAGCGAGGGCATGTGGGAGACCAGCGAGAGATAGCTGAATTTTTCATTCTCGTCATTTTATTCCGACTGAAGCCGGCGGTGATGTGCGTGTTATGAGAGGTGTACCTGCCGGCCACAGTTCTCTGGCCGGGCGGGCAGAATCAAGATGCCCTATAGTCTCATCTTACCACTCACGGTCTTCCATATGGGCCCGGGGCCCCAGACAACCCGGTACAAGTTTGAGTAGAATTCTTTGCCGCTAAACAAAAAATTCTTTCCGGATTTCTTTCATGATCATACTCGCAGTTTTGAACTGTCGGCATTGCCTTCATAGGGTCTCCCCCCCCCCAAAAACTAAGTGGGGGGGGGGGGGGGGTTTTTCCACTCCACTCAATCATCCGAACCACACAGCCCGTCCAGCACTGATGAGTGGTTCCCGTGACAATAGCGAGGGGCTGGTGAGCAGCGAGAGACGCTGATTTCATTTCTCGTCATTTTTATTCCGGACGTGAAGCCGTCCGGTGCTGTGGTGTTATAGTGAGAGTTGTACCTGCCGCCACAGTTCGTCCTGGCCGGGCGGGCAGAATTCAAGATGCCCTAGTCTCAATCTTACCACTCACGTCGTTCCTATACTGCCCGGGCCCCACACCACCCGGTAACAAGTTTGAGTAGAATTTCTATTGCCGCTAAACAAAAAATTCTTTCATGATCATTCCTCCCCGCAGGTTTTGACTGTCGCATGCTTCATAGGGTAGCCAAAAATAAGTCACTCTCACTCAACCCTCCCGAACCAGCCCGTACAGCACTGCACTGAGTTGGGTCCCGTGACAATAGCGAGGCCTGTGTGAGCAGCGAGAGAAGCTGATTTTTCATTCTCGTCATTTTTATTCCGGACGTGAAGCGTCGGTGATGTGCGTGTTATAGTGAGAGTTGTACTGCCGGCACAGTTCGTCTGGCAGGGCGGGCAGAATCAAGATGCACCTAGTTCTCATTCTTACCACTCACGTCTTTCCCTACTTGCCGGGACCCAGACCACCCGGTACAAAGTTTGAGTAGAATTTCTTTGCCGCCTAAAAAAAAAATTCTTTCATGCTCATCCTCCCGCAGGTTTTTGACCTGTCGCCATGCCTTCATAGGGTAGACAAAAATTAAGTCACTCTCACTCAACTCCTCCGAAACCAGCCCGTACAGCACTGCTTGAGTTGTTCCCGGACAATAGCGAGGGCCTGTGTGAGCAGCGAGAGAAGCTGATTTTTCATGCTCGTCATTTTATTCCGACTGAAGCCGTCGTTGATGTGCGTGTTATAGTGAGAAGTTGTACCTGCAGCCACAGTTCGTCTGGCGGGGGCAGAATCAAAGATGCCATAGTTCATCTTACCACTCACGTCTTTACATATGGCGGCCCAACACCACCCGGTCAAGTTGAGTTAGAATTCTATGCGCCTAACAAAAAATATTTCATGATCCTCTCCCGCAGGTTTTGACATGTCGCATGCCTTCATAGGGTAGCCAAAACAAGTCACTCTCACTTTCAACTCCTCCGAACCAGCCCGTCCAGCACTACTGAGTTGGTTCCGTGACAATAGCGAGGCCTGTGTTAGCAGCGAGAGAAGCTGATTTTCATTCTCGTCATTTTTATTCCGACCTTTTTGTAGCCGTCGGTGATGTGAGTGTTATAGGAGAGTTTACTGCCGCAACAGTCGTCTGGCCGGGCGGGCAGAATCCAAGATGCCCTAGTCTCATCTTACCACTCACGTTCTTTCCATACTGGCCGGGCCCCACACACCCGGTACAAGTTTGGTTAGAATTTCTTTGCCGCTAAACAAAAAATTCTTTCATGATCATCCTCCCGCAGGTTTTTGACCTGTCGAATTTGCATTCATTAGGGGTAGCAAAACTAAGTCACTCTCACTCAACTCCTCCGAACAGCCCGTCCAGCACTGCTGGTGGTTTCCCGTGACATAGCGAGGGCTGTTGTGAGCAGCGAGAGAAGCTGATTTTTCATTCTCGTCCATTTTTATTTCCGACGTGAAGCGGTAGGTGATGTGCGTGTTATAGTGAGCAAGGTTGTACCTGCGCCACAGTTGTCTGGCCGGGCGGGCAGAATCAAGATGCCCAGTCTCCATCTTACCACTCACGTCTTTCCATACTGGCCCGGGCCACAACACCACCGGTACAAGTTTGAGTAGATTTCTTTGCGCTAACAAAAATTCTTTCATGATCATCCTCCCGCAGGTTTTTGACCTGTCGCAGTGCCTTCATAGGGGTAGCCAAAATAAGTCACTCTCACTCAACTCCTCCGACAGCCGTCCAGCACTGCCCTGAGTTGGTTCCCGTGACAATAGCGAGGGCCTGTGTGGAGCAGCGAGAGAAGCTGATTTTTCATCTCGTATTTTATCGACGGAACCGTCGGTGATGTGCGTGTTATAGTGAGAGTTGGACCTGCCGCCACAGGTCGTCTGGCCGGGAGCGGGCCAGAATCAAGATGCCTCGTTCATCTACCACTAACGTCTTTTTTTTTCCATACTGCCGGGCCCCCCACACCACCCGGTACAAGTTTGAGTAGAATTTCTTTGCCGCTAAACAAAAAAAATCTTTCATGATCATCCTCCCGCAGGTTTTGAACTGGTCGCATGCCTGCATAGGGTAAGCCAAAACTAAGTCACTCTCACTCAACTCCTCCGAAAAACCAGCCCGTCAGCACTGCCTGGTTGGTTCCCGGGACAATAGCGAGTGCCTGTGTGAGCAGCGAGAGAAGCTGATTTTTCATTCTCGTCATTTTATTCCGACGTGAAGCCGTCGGTATGTGCGTGTTATAGTGAGAGTGTACCTGCGCCACAGTTCGTCTGGCCGGCGGGCAGAATCAAGATGCCATAGTTCATCTTACCACTCACGTCTTTCATACTGGCCCGGGCCCCAGAACACACGGTACAAGTTTGAGTAGAATTTCTTTGCCGCTAACAAAAAAATTCTTTCATGATCATCCTCCCGCAGTTTTTGACTGTCGAATGCTTCATAGGGTAGCCAAAACTATCACTCTCACTCAAAGATCCTCCGAACAGCCCGTCCCAGCACTGCTGAGTTGGTTCCGTGGACAATAGCGAGGGCCTGTGGACAGCGAGAGAATCGGATTTTTCATTTCGTCATTTTTATTCCGACGTGAAGCGTCGTGATGTGTGCGCCCCCATGTTATAGTGAGAGTTGTACCTGCCGCCACAGTTCGTCTGGCCGGGCGGGCAGAATCAGGATGCCCTAGTCTAATTACCACTCACGTCTTTCCATACTGGCCCGGGCCCCACACACCCGGTACAAGTTTTGAGTAGAATTTCTTTTGCCGCTTAAACAAAAATTCGTTCATGATCATCCTCCGCAGGTTTTTGACATGTCGCATGCCTTCATAGTGGTAGCCAAAACTAAGTCACCTCACTCAAATCTCCGAACCAGCCCGTCCAGCACTGCTGAGTTGGTTCCCGTGACAATGCGGGGCCTGTGTGAGCAAGCGAGAGAAGCTGATTTTCATTCTCGTCATTTTTTATTCCGACGTGAGCCGTCGGTGATGTGCGTGTTATAGTGGAGTTGTACCTGCCCCACAGTTGTCTGCCGGGCGGGCAGAATCAAGATGCCCTAGTCTCATCTTACCAATCACGTCTTCCATACAAAATTGCCCGGGCCCCAGAACCACCCGTACAAGTTCGAGTAGAATTTCTTTGCCCGCTAAAACAAAAAATCTTTCATGATCATCCTCCCGCAGTGTTTTTGACCTGTCGCATGCCTTCATAGGGTATGCAAAACTAAGTCACTCTCACTCAACTCCTCCGAACCAGGCCGTCCGCATGCTGAGTTGGTCCCGTGACAATAGCGCGGGCCTGTGTGAGCAGCGCGAGAAGCTGATTTTTCATTCTCGTCATTTTTATTCCGACGTGAAGACCTCCCCATCCCCGGTGATGTGCGTGTTATAGGGAGGGAAAAGGGGTTTTTGACCCAAAACCGCCACCCCACCACTGCGCCACAGTTCGTCTGGCCGGGCGGGCAGAATCAAGATGCCCTTAGTCTCATCTACCACTCACGGTCTTTCCATACTGGCCAGGGCCCCACCACACCGGTACAAGTTTGAGTAGAATTTCTTTGACGCTAAACAAAAATCTTTTGATCATCCTCCAGCAGTTTTGACTGTCGCACTTGCCTTCATAGGGGTAGCCAAAAACTAAGTCACTCTCACTCAACCCTCCGAACCAGCCCGTCCAGCACTGCTGCGTTGGTTCCCGTGACAATAGCGAGGGCTGTTTTGAGCAGCGAGAGAAGCTGATTTTTCATTCTCGCATTTTATTCCGACGTGAAGCCGTCGGTGATGTGCGTGTTATAGTGAGAGTTGTTTTTTTTTTTTTTTGTTTTTTTATACCTGCCGCACAGTTCGTTATGGCGGGCGGGCAGAATCAAGATGCCCTGTCTCATCTTACCACTCACGTCTTCCATACTTGCCCGGGCCAGACACCCGGTACAAGTTTGAGTAGAATTTTCTTTGCCGCTAACAAAAAAATTCTTCATGATCATCCTCCCGCAGGTTTTGACATGTCGCATGCCTTCATAGGGTAGCCAAAAAACTAGTCACTCTCACTCAACTCCTTCCGAACAGCCCGGTCAGCCACTGATGAGTTGGTTCCCGTGACAATAGCGAGGGCCTGTGTGAGCAGCGAGAGAAGCTGATTTTTCATTCTCGTCATTTTTATTCGACGTGAAGCCGTCGGTGATGTGCGGTTATAGTGAGAGTTGTAACTGCCGCCACAGTTCGTCTGGCCGGTCGGCAAGAAGCAAGAGCCCTAGTCTCATCTTGTACCACTCACGTCTTCCATACTGGCCCGGGCCCCACACCACCCGGTACAAGTTTGAGTTAAATTTCTTGCCGCTAACAAAAATCTTCATGAATCATCCTCCAGCAGGTTTTGACCTGTTAGCATGCCTTCATAGGGTAGCCAAAAACTAGTCACTCCACTCAAATCCTCCGAACCAAGGCCCGTCCAGCAATGCCGAGTTGGTTCCCGATGACAATAGCGAGGGCCGTGTGAGAAGCGAGAGAAGATGATTTTTATTCTCGTCATTTTTATTCCGACGTGAAAGCCAGTCGGTGATGTGCGTGTTATAGTGAGGAGTTGTACCTGCCGCCACAGGTCGTCTGGCCGGGCGGGCAGAACAAGATGCCTAGTCCTCATACTTAACCATAACGTCTTTCCATACTGGCCCGGGCCCAGACCACCGGTTTACAAGTTTGAGTAGAATTTCTTGCCGCAAACAAAAATTCTTTCATGATATCCTCCCGCAGGTGTGACATGTCGCATGCTTCATAGGGTACCCAAAAAAACTAAGTCACTCTCACTCAACTCCTCGCCGCCAGTCACAGACTGCTGAGTTGGTTCCGTGACAATAGCGAGGGCCTGTGTGAGACGCGAGAGAAAGCGATTTTCATTCTTCGTCATTTTTATTCCGATGTGGAAGCCTTTACGGTGATGTGAGTGTATAGTGAGAGTTGTACCGCCGCCAACAGTTCGTTGGGCGGGCGGGCAGAATCAAAGATGGCCTAGGTCTCATCTTACCACTCACGTCTTTCAACTTGCCGGCCCCAGACCACGGTGCAAGTTTGAGTAGAATTTATTTGCCGCTAAACAAAAAATCTTCATGATCATCTCCCGCAGGTTTTTGACCTGTCGCATGCCTTCATAGGGTAGCCAAACTAAAGTCACTCTCACTCAACTCTCCGAACCAGCGTCCAGCCACTGCTGAGTGTTCCCGTGACATAGCGAGGGCCTGTGTGAGCAGCGAGAGAAGCTGGATTGTTCATTCTCGTCATTTTTATTCCGACGTGAAGGCCGTCCGGTGATGGCTTGTGATAGTGAGAAGTTGTACCTGCCGCACAGTGTCTGGCGGGCGGGCAGAATCAAGATGCCCAGTCTCATCTTAACACTCACGTCCTTGTCCATACTGGCAACGGGCCCACAACACCCCGGTACAAGTTGAGTTAGAATTCTTGCCGCTAAACAAAAACTTCTTTCATGATCATCAGCCCCAGGTTTTTGACATGTCCGCATTGCCTTCATAGAGGGTAGCCAAAACTAAGTCACTCTCACTCAACTCCTCCGAACCGCCCCGTCCAGCACTCTGAGTTGGTCCCGGACAATAGCGAGGGCCTGTGTGAGCAGCGAGAGAAGCTGATTTTTCATTATAGTCATTTTTTATTCGGACGTGAAGCCGTCTCGGGATGTGCGTGTTATAGTGAGAGTTGTACTGCCGCCCACAGTTCGTCTGGCCGGCGGCAGAATCAGATGCCCTAGGTCTCATCTTACCATCACGTCTTTCATACTTGCCGGGCCCCAGACCACCCCGGTACAAGTTTGAGTAGATTTCTTGCCGCTAACAAACATTCTTTCATGATCATCCTCCCGCAGGTTTTTGACCTGTCGCATGACCTTCATAGGGTAGCCAAAACTACGTCACTCTCACCAACTCCTCCGAACCAGCCCGTCCAGACCACTGCTGAGTTGGTCCCGTGACAATGCGAGGACGGGTGTGAGCAGCGAGAGAAAGTGATTTTCATTCTCGTCATTTTTATTCCGACGTGAAGCCGTCGGTGATGTGCGTGTTATAGTGAGAGTTGTACCTGCCGCCACAGTTCGTTGGCCGGGCGGGCAGAATCAGATGCCTAGTTCATCTACCCTCACGTCTTTCCATACTGGCGGGCCCACACCACCCGGTACAAGTTTGAGTAGAATTTCTTGCCGTAAACAAAAATTCTTTTCATGATTCATCTCCCCGCAGGTTTTTGGACATGTCGCATGCTTCATAGGGTAGCCAAAACTAAGGCACTCTCACTCAAATCTCGAACCCAGCCCGTCCAGCACTGCTGAGTGGTTCCCGTGACAATAGCGAGGGCCTGGTGAGCAGCGAGAGAAGCTGATTTTTCATTCTCGTCATTTTATTCGACGTGAAGCCGTCGGTTGATGTGCGTGTTATAGTGAAGAGTTGTACCTGCCGACACAGTGTCTGGCCGGGCGGGCAGAATCAAGATGCCCTAGTCTATCTACCACTCACGTCTTTCCATACTGGCCCGGGCCCCACACCACCCGGTACAAGTTTGAGTAGAATTCTTTGCCGCTAAACAAAAAATTCTTTCATGATCATCCTCCCGCAGGTTTTGACCTGTGCATGCCTTCATAGGGTGCCAAAAACTTAAGTCACTCTCACTCAACTCCTCCGAACAGCCCGTTTCCAGCACTGCTGAGTGGTTCCCGTGACAATAGCCGAGGGCCTGTGTGAGCAGCGAGCCGAAGCTGATTTTTCATTCTCGCATTTATTCGACGTGCCAGTCGTTGGCGTATAGTGCAGTCTTCCACCACAGTTCTACTGCCCGGGCCAGAACAACGTAAAGTTTAACATTCTTTCCTAAACAAACTTTTCATGACTCACCGGTTCAATCTGTAGCTTCTTTGGTACCAAAAAATTCATTCACCTCCGCATGCCGTCGCAGCTATGGTTGCAAACAGCCTTACACGCAGGTTCATCGATTTTCCGAAACGTGTGTGTGCGATAGTTTCTCCGCATTGTGCCGCGAATCTATTCTTTACACTAGTGATTGCCGGCCAGAGCGGAGTGGAGAGAATTTTGCCTATCATCTTCATACGTCCGTCGGTTTGCCTTAGAACGTAGCTATAGTTCTTGCCGTAAATCAAACCTATTCATCCTCGCGTTTTCCGTGCCGCCAGCAGGTAGCCAAAAGTATTCTTCGCTAAAAACTTGAACCATCCTCGGTGTTTGACGGATGCCTCAGGGTGCAGCAGAAAAGAGCTATTCAATCTCACTACGCTGACGCGGTCCCGGAAATGGAGTGTTGTAGCCGAAGAGTTGCTTCGATCTTTCGCGTTACCTCGCGATGCGGGTTCAGTAAGCCGGCCCATCCCACTCTTGACTTCTTGCAGCATGCATGTCTCATGTACCATCCGCTTTTGACGCAGAAGCCTCGGGTCAATTCTAGATTTCACTTCCGCTAACAAATTCTTCATGAAGTCCCCAGCCTCTGTTCGTTGCCCGGAGCAATAGCGAGGCCTGTCCTGACACTCAGAAACTTTTCTCCCGCATTGGTTCCGGACAAGTGAGGATGTGTGCCGCAAAGTTTCTTCGTCATTCTCCACAGGTTTGCCGTCGCGATCATGCTGCTCACTATCACTCCCAAGTTTCCATCTGGCCCGGCGCAGACCAACGTCATTTGCATTAGTCTCTGTCAAAGCTGGTTTCAATCATCTCCAGTTTTAATTCCTGCCGTCTAGGAGCAAGAATATTCTACAACTCCCCACGTTTCCGCCGGCTGATGGTTCAAGAATCTAGCTCATTGTACCGCAGTGTTGATTCCGTGCCATCCCGTTGTAAGTCGAGTGAATTGATGATTTTCATTATTTATCTCCGCAGTTTTGGCCGTCGATGCCGATTCATAGGTAGTCTAACTGCCACACTCTTCTCTCGAGCCAGATCCCCTGCCGTCAGTTTGCCAGTAGAGCTTTGGCCCGGCAACAAACCTTAATTTCACTCATTTTTCCTGACAAAAGCTTCATGTGGTTAGCAGATTGTACCTCGCACTCTCTGCGGGAGGCAATAAGTGCCTTCATCTTCCCCACCAGGCGTCCTGGACGCGCGAAGCCGTTTATTAGCATGTCTTTCGCGAAGAAGGTTTTTCATTTCTCAGTTTGAGCGTCGATGCTTGCTGGGTATCCAGATAGTCCTCCCACGTTTCCGCCGCGCCAGCAATGCCAGTGTCCCGTCACTGGTTGCCTTGACCGCCGAGAACCTCCTGATTTTCTCTCGATTTTTTTGAAGCGTGTATTCTTTATGGATTCTCCTCCCGCAAGTCTTGGCCGGCCTTGGGAGCAAAACAAGTCCTCTCAATCCCGACCAGCCGTCTCACTGATTGGTTCCGGCCCCAATCACGGGCTGGAGCGCAGTAGAGTTCTTTCTAACAAATTTCTTTCCGCGTATCCTCCCGCAGGTTTGTGACTGTCGCATGCCTTCATAGGGTAGCCAAAAACTAAGTCACTCTCACCAACCCTCGAACCCCGTCCAGCACTGCTGAGTTGGTTCCCGTGCAATAGCGAGGCCTGTGAGGCAGCAGAGAAGTGATTTTTCATTTCGTCATTTTTATCCGACGTGAAGCCGTCGGTGATGTGCGGTTATAGGAGAGTTGTACCTGCCGCCACAGTTCGTCTGGCCGGGCGGCAGAATCAGATGCCCTAGTTCATCTACCACTCACGTCTTTCCACTGGCCGGGCCGACACCCGGTCAGTTTATAGAATTTTTGCCCTAACCGAAAATCTTCATGATCATCCTCCAGGTTTTGACCTGTGCACTGCTCATAGGTAGCCAAAACAAGCCTCTCACTCAATCCTCGAACCAAGCGCCAGCACTGCTGAGTGGTTCCTGAAGCAGGGCCTGTGTCAGCATGAAGAGCGATTTTATTCTCGTCATTTTTTACGAGTGAAGCCGTCGGTGTCGTTTAGTGACGGAGTGAACGCGCCACAGTTCGTCTTGCCCGCAGTTCTGAGCCGGGCCAACACCCGTCTTTCCATGGCCGGCTCCCTGACACCCGGACAAGTGGTAAATTTTCCGTAAACAAAATTCTTTCAGATTTCCTCCCGCAGGTTTTTGACTGTCGCAGCCTCATAGGGTAGCCAAAACTAAGTCACTCTCACTCAACTCCTCCGAACCAGCCCGTCCAGCACTGCTGGTTGGTTCCGTGACAATAGCGAGGGCCTGTGTGAGCAGCGAGAGAAGCTGATTTTTCTCTCGTCATTTTTATTCCACGTGAAGCGTCGGTGCGTGTTATAGTGAGAGTTGTACTCCGCACAGTTTGGCCGGGCGGGCGAATCAAGATGCCCTGGTCATCAACCACTCACGTCTTTCCATACTGGCGCCCCGGCCCCAGACACCGGAAAGTTTGCAAGAATTCCGCTAAACAAAATCTTCAGTTCTCCTCCGCAGGTTTTACCGTGCAAATGCCTTCATAGGGTCAGCCCAACAGTCCTCCCCATCACTCTCGGAACCAGCCCAACTAGCTGAGTTGTCACCGGAAACTGATGCTTGCACGAAGCTGTTGTTCGTTTTTCATAAGCGGTACTGCCGCGTTTGTGGCGAGTGAAGCGCCATTTCATTTCGCGGTATTCATCCTAAGCGTCCTAAGGTCAAGTTAGTAGATTTTGCCGCCCACACGTTCTTTGAGATCTGCGGCTTAAGACAATCCATGCTTCATGCTCCAATTCACTCTCCTCATCTCGGCACCCGCCAACAGTAAGTTTTCCCTGAACGCCGTCAGCAGAATCTACTATTATCTCCGTCATTTTCGGTTTTCGTCGGTGTTTCGTAGGTGAAGTACCTCGCAAGTTGCCGCGCATAAGATCCCTGTCACTACCACCACGTCTTCACTGCCGAGTGCCCCCGGACCATTTGAGAGAATTTCTTTGCCGCTAAACAAAAAGTTCTGATTTTCATTCCCCACGGTTTTTATGCCGGTTCGAGAAGCATCCGCCGAAATCAGTCCTCTATAAGTCTACCGCCCCGTCGTCATAGCGGGCAGAACAAAGCCTGATACTCTCTAGCATCAGGATCTTTTCATTACTGGCTTTGTGCCCCAGGCACCTCGGTATCAAGTTGAGTAGTAGTTCCTTGCCGCCAAAGCATAAAAGCTGGCTTGCAGATCATGTCCCGATGTTTCCCTCACGCATGCTTCCATAGGCTCGGCCCCAAAAACGGTAAAGTTCAGGATTCTTTCCCAAACAAACAAATCTTCATGATCACCCGCGGTTTTGCGTGCTCCTTCGTAGGTAGCCAAACTAAGCACTCACCAAAACTCCTAACTGTCCATCTGGTTGGTTCCCGTGAAATGGGGTAGGAGAGTTAATCAGATTCTCGTCATTTTATTCCGATCGAGCAGGGGAGGCGTTTTAGGAAGTGCTGCCCATTTTGCTGCGGTAGATAAGTGCCTTCTTTGTCCCCCGACTTCGGTACTCGTCTGAGAACCGCCCAGTCTAATTTTCCACAAATCCTTTCGTTCTTCCCCCAGTTCCAATGGNCCACCGGTACAAGTTTGAGTAGAATTCTTTGCCGCTAAACAAAAAATTCTTTCTGACCCCCCAGTTTGACCTGTCGCATGCCTATAGGTAGCCAAAACTAAGTCCTCTCACTCAATCCTCCGAACCAGCCCGTCCAGCACTGCTGAGTTGTCGTGACAATAGGATGCCTGTTGAGCAGCGAGAGAACTGATTCATTCTCGTCATTTTTATTCCGACGTGAAGCCGTCGGTGATGTGCTGTTCTAGGAGTTGTACTGCCGCCACAGTCGTCTGGCGGGGCAGAATCAAGAGCCCTAGTCATTTACACCACGTCTTTCCATATGCCGGGCCCAACCACCGGTACAAGTTTGAGTAGAATTCTTTGCCGCTAACAAAAATTCTTCAATGTCATCCTCCGAGGTTTTTGACCGTCGCATGCCTCTAGGGTAGCAAAACAAGCACTCTCACTAACTCTCCGAACCAGCCCGTCCAGCACTGCTGAGTTGGTTCCCGTGACAATAGCGAGGCCTGTGTGAGCAGCGAGAGAAGCTGATTTTCATTCTCGTCATTTTTATTCCGACGTGAAGCCGTCGGTGATGTGCGTGTTATAGTGAGAGTTGTACCTGCCGCCACAGTTCGTCTGGCCGGGCGGGCAGAATCAAGATGCCCTAGTCTCATCTTACCACTCACGTCTTTCCATACTGGCCCGGGCCCCCAGACCACCGGTACAAGTTTGAGTAGAATTTCTTTGCCGCTAAACAAAAAATTCTTTCATGATCATCCTCCCGCAGGTTTTTGACCTGTCGCATGCCTTCATAGGGTAGCCAAAACTAAGTCACTCTCACTCAACTCCTCCGAACCAGCCCGTCCAGCACTGCTGAGTTGGTTCCCGTGACAATAGCGAGGGCCTGTGTGAGCAGCGAGAGAAGCTGATTTTTCATTCTCGTCATTTTTTCTTCGACGTGAAGCCGTCGGTGATGTGCGTGTTATAGTGAGAGTTGTACCTGCCGCCACAGTTCGTCTGGCCGGGCGGGCAGAATCAAGATGCCCTAGTCTCATCTTACCACTCACGTCTTTCCATACTGGCCGGGCCCAGACCACCCGGTACAAGTTTGGTAGAATTTCTTGCCGCCTAAACAAAAAATTCTTTCATGATCATCCTCCCGCAGGTTTTTGACCTGTCGCATGCCTTCATAGGGTAGCCAAAACTAAGTCACTCTCACTCAACTCTCGAACCAGGCCCCCGTCCGGCACTGCTGAGTTGGTCCGTGACAAGAGCGAGGGCCTGTGAGTGAGCAGCGATGGAGAAGCTGATTTTTCATTCTCGATTTTATTACGACGTGTGAAGCCGTCGGTGATGTGCGTTGTTATAGTGAGAGGTTTGTACCTGCCGCCACAGTTCGTCTGGCCCCGGGCGGGCAGAATCAAGATGCCCTAGTCCTCATCCTAACCACTCACGTCTTTCCATACTGGCCGGGCCCCAACCACAACCCACCCGGTACAAGTTGAGTAGAATTCTTTGCGCTAAACAAAAAATTTCTTCATGATCATCCTCCCGCAGGTTTTTGAAGTGTGCATGCCTTCATAGGGTAGCCAAAACAAGTCACTCTCACTCAACTCCTCCGAACCAGCCCGTCAGCACTGCTGAGTTGGTTTCACGTGACAATAGCGAGTGCTGTGCTGAGCAGCGAGAGAAGCTGATGTTTCATTCTCGTCATTTTAATCCGACGTTGAACGCCGTCGGTGATGTTTGCGTGTTATAGTTTTTTTTTTTTTGAGAGTGGTACCTGCGCCACGTCGTCTGGCCGGGCGGGCAGAATCAAGATGCCCTAGTCTCATCTTACCACTCACGTTCTTTCCATACTTTGCCCGGGCCCAAGGACCACCGGTACAAGTTGAGTATGAATTCTTTGCCGCTAAACAAAAAATTCTTTCATGATCATCCTCCCGCAGGTTTTTTGACCTGTCGCATGCTTCATAGGGTAGCCAAAACTAAGTAACTCTCACTCAACTCCTCCGGACCAAAGCCCCGCCAGCACTGCGAGGTGGTTCCCGTGAACAATAGCGAGGGCCTGTGTGAGCAAGCGCAGAGAAGCTGATTTTCATTCTCGTCATTTTTATTCCGACGTGCAAGCCGTCGGTGAGTGCGTGTTATAGTGAGAGTTGTTTTTTTTTTTTTTTTTTTTTTTTTTTTTTTTTATACCTGCCGCCACAGTTCGTTCTGGCCGGGCGGGGCAGAATCAAGATGCCCTAGTCCATCTTACCACTCACGTCTTTTCCATACTGGCCCCGGGCCCCACACAACCCGGGGTACAAGTTTGAGTAGAAATTTCCCTTTGCCGCTAAACAAAAAATTCTTTCATGATTCATCCTCCCGCAGGTTTTTGACATGTCCATGCCTTCATAGGTAGCCAAAAACTAAGTCACTCTCACTCAACTCTCCGAACCAGCCCGCCAGCACTGCTGAGTTGGTTCCCGTGACAATAGCGAGGGCCTGTTGTGAGCAGCGAGAGAAGCTGATTTTTCATTCTCGTCATTTTTATTCCGCGTGAACGCCGTCGGTGATGTGCGGTGTGTATAGTGAGGTTGTACCTGCCGCCACAGTTCGTCTGGCCGGGCGGGCAGAATCAAGATGCCCTAGTCTCATCTTACCACTCACGTCTTTCCATACTTGCCCGGGCCCCAGACAACCCGGTACAAGTTTGAGTAGAATTTCTTTGCCGCTAAACAAACAATTCTTCATGATCATCCCCGCAGGTTTTTGACCTGTTCGATGCCTTCATAGGGTTAGCCAAACAAAAAGTCACTCTCACTCAACTCCTCCGAACCAGCCCGTACAGCACTGCTGAGTTAGTTCCCGTGCCCCCCCCCCCCCCAAATGCGAGGGCCGTGTGAGCAGCGAGAGAAGCGGATTTTCATTCTCGTCATTTTTATTCCGAACTGAAGCCCTGTCGGTGATGTGCGTGTTATAGTGAGAGTTGTACCGCCGCCACACAGTTCGTTCTCTGGACGGCTCGCGGGCAGAATCAAGATGCCTAGTCTCACTTACCACTCACGTCACTTTCCCATATGGCCCGTGGCCACCACATCACCCGGTACAAGTGAGTAGAATTTCTATGCCGCTAAACAAAAAATTCTCACTGATCATCCTCCCGCAGGTTTTTGCCATGTCGCATGCCTTCATAGGGTAGCCAAAACTAAGATCACTCTCACTCAAAACTCCTCCGAACCAAAGCCCGTCCAGGCACTGCTGGTGGGTTCCCGTGACAAGAGCGACGGGCCTGTTGTGAGCGCGGAGAGAAGGGATTTTTCATTCTCGTCATTTTTATTCGAGTGAACCGCGTGATGTGCGTGTTTATAGTGAAGTTGTACCTGCCCCCCAGTTCGTCTGGCCGGGCGGGCAGAATCAAGTATGCCACTAGTCTCAATCTTACACTCACGTCTTTCCATACTGGGCCGGGCACACACCACCCGGTACAAGTTTGAGTAGAAGTTCTTTGCCGCTTCCTTAAACAAAAAATTCTTTTGATCATCCTTCCGCAGGTTTTTGACCTGTCGCATAGCCTTCATAGGGTAGCCAAAAAACTAAGTCACTCTCACTCAACTCCTCCGAAACCAGCCGTCCAGCACGCTGAGTTGGTTCCCTGACAATAGCGAGGGCCTGTGTGGCAGCGAGGGAGAAGCTGATTTTTCATTCTCGTCATTTTATTCCGACGTGAAGCGTCGGTGATGTGCGTGTTATAGTGAGAGTTGTACTGCCGCCACAGTTCTGTCTGGCCGGTGCGGCAGAATCAAGAATGCCCCTAGTCTCATTTACCACTCACGTCTTCCATACTGCCCGGGCACCACACCCCCCGGTTACAAGTGTTGAGTAGAAATTTCTTTGCGCTTTAAACAAAAAATTCTTTCATGAATCAATCCGCCCGCAGGTTTTGACAGTGTCGTCATGCCTTCAAGGGTAGCCAAAACTAAGTCACTCTCATCACCTCCTCGAAAACCAGCCCGTCCAGCCACTGCCTGAGTGGTTCCCGTGACAATAGCGAGGGCCTGTTTGTGAGCAGCGAGGAGAAGCTGATTTTTCATTCTCGTCATTTTTATCCGACGTGAAGCCGTCGGTGATGTGGCCCGTGTTTGTGAGAGTTGTACTGCCGGCCCACAGTTCGTCTGGCGGGCGGGAGAAATCAAGATGCCCTTAGTCTCACTTACCACTCACGTCCTTTCCATACTGGCCGGGCCCCACACCACCCGGTACAAGTGTGAGTAGGAATTCTTTGCCGCTAAACAAAAAATTCTTTCATGATCATCCTCCCGCAGGTTTTTGGACCTGTCGCATGCCCTTCATGAGGTAGACAAAAACTAAGTCACTCTCACTCAACTCCTCCGAACCAGCCCGTCCAGCACTGCTGAGTTTGTTCCCGTGACAATAGCGAGGCCTGTGTGAGCAGCTGAGAGAAGCTGATTTTTCATTATCGTCATTTTATTCCGACGTGAAGCCGTCGGTGATGTGGTGTTATAGTGAGAGTTGTACCTGCCGCCACAGTTCGTCTGGCCGGGCGGGCAGAATCAAGATGCCATAGTTCTCATCTTACCACTAACGTTCTTCCATACTTGCCCGGGCCCCAGACCACCCGGTACAAGTTTGAGTAGAATTTCTTTGCCGCTAAACAAAAAATTTTTCATGATCATCCTCCCGCAGGTTTTTTGACCTGTCGCATGCACTCATAGGTAGCCAAAACTAAAGTCACCTCACTCAAACTCCTCCGAACCAGCCCGTACCGCACGCTGAGTTGGTTCCCGTGACAATAGCGAGGGCCTGTGATGTAGCAGCGGAGAGAAGCTGATTTTTCATTCTCGTCATTTTTATTCGACGTGAAGCCGTCGGTTGATGTGCGTGTATAGTCGAAGAGTTTGTACTGCCGCCCAGTTTCGTCCGGCCGGTCGGGCAGAATCAAGCTGCCCTAGTCTCATATTACCAATCACGTCTTTCCATTATGGGCACGGACCCACACCACCCCGGTACAAGTTTGAGTGAATTTCTTTGCCGCTAAACAAAAAATTCTTTCATGATCATCTCCCGCAGGTTTTTTGAATGTCGCTGCCTCATAGGGTAGCCAAAACTAAGTCCACTCTCACTCAACTCCTCCGAACCAGCCCGTCCAGCACTGCTGAGTGGTTCCCGTGACAATAGCGAAGGGTGTGGGAGCAAGCGAGAGAAGACGATTTTCTTCTCGTCATTTTTATTCCGACGTGTGAAGCCGTCGGTGATGTGCTGTTATAGTGAGAGTTGTACATGCCCGCCACAGTTCGTCTGGCCGGGCGGGCAGACAGAATCAAGAGGCCCTAGTCTCATCTTTACCACTCCGTCCCTTTCCATACACTTGCCGGGCCCCAGACCACCCGGTAAAAGTTTGAGTAGAATTTCTTTGCCGCTAAACAAAAAATTCTTTTCATGATAATCCTCCGCAGGTTTTTGAACTGTCGCATGCTTCATAGGGTAGCAAAAACTAAGCACTCTCACTCAACTCCTCCGAACCAAGCCCGTCCAGCAACTGACTGAGTGGTTCCCGTGACAATAGCGAGGGCCGCTGTGTGAGCAGCGAGAGAAGCTGATATTCATTCTCGTCATTTTTATTTCCGACGTGAAGGGCCGTCGGTGATGTGCGTTTTATAGGAGAGTTGTACCTGCCGCCACAGTTCGTCTGGCCGGGCGGGCCGGAATCAAGATGCCCTAGTCTCATCTTACCAACACGTCTTTCCATACTGGCCCGGCCCCACACCACCCGGTACAAGTTTGAGTAGAATTTCTTGCCGCTAAACAAAAAAAAATTCTTTATGATCATCCCCCGCAGGTTTTTGACCTGTCGCATGCCTTCATAGGGTAGCCAAAACTAGTCACTCTCACTCAAACTCCTCGAACCAGCCCCGTCCAGCACTGCTGAGTTGGTTCCCGTGATCAAATAGCGAGGGCCTGTGTGAGCAGCGAGAGAAGACTGATTTTTTCATTATCGTCATTTTTATTCCGACGTGAAGCCGTCGGTGATGTGCGTGTTATAGTGAGAGTTGTAACTGCCGCCACAGTTCGTCTGGCCGGGCGGGCAGAATCAAGTGCCCTAGTCCATCTTACCACTCACGTCTTTCATACTTGCGGGCCCCAGACCACCCGGTACAAGTTTGAGTAGAAATTTCTTTGCCGCTAAACAAAAAAAATTCTTTCATGATCATCCTTCCCGCAGGTATTTTGACATGTCGCATGCCTGCATAGGGTAGCCCAAAACTAAGTCACTCTCACTCAATCCTCCGAACCAGCCCGTACCAGCACTGCCCTGAGTTGGTCCGTGACAATAGCGAGGGCCTGTGTGGCAGCAGAGGACGGATGAAGCTGATTTTTCATTCTCGTCATTTTTATTCCGACGTGAAGCCGTCGGTGCGAAAATTGTGCGTGTTATAGTGAGAGGTGTACCTGCCGCCACAGTTCGTTCTGGCGGGCGCGGCAGAATAAGATGACCTAGTCTCACTTACCACTCACGTCTTCCCATACTGGCCCGGGGCCCCACACCACCCGGTACAAGTTGTGGAGTAGAATTTCTTTGCCGCTAAACAAAAAATTCTTTCATGATCATCCTCCCGCAGGTTTTGACTGTCGCATGCCTCATAGGGTAGCCAAAACTAAGTCACTCTCACTCAACTCCTCCGAACCAGCCCGTCCAGCACTGCTGAGTTGGTTCCCGTGACAATAGCGAGGGCCTGTGTGAGCAGCGAGAGAAGCTGATTTTCATCTCGTCATTTTATTCCGACGTGAAGTTGTGAGGTGTCGGTTCTTGTGGAGTGACCTGCCCACATTCTTGCCAGCGGCGATCAGATGGCCCTGCCTCAACCACCCGTACGTTTTCAATTCCTGGGCCCCAACAACCATCAGTTTGATACTCTCTGGTGCGTGAAACACGCATCCTTCATAGTACCAAACTAGTCACTCTCACTCAATCCAAACCAGCCCTCCAGCCACTGCTGATGGTCCCGTACAATGCGAGGGCTTGTGACAGGAGGAAGCTGATTTCATTCGTATTTTTATTCCGATGAAGCTCGGTGATGTGCGTGTTATAGTGAGAGTTGTACCTGCCGCCACAGTTCGTCTGGCCGGGCGGGCAGAATCAAGATGCCCTAGTCTCATCTTACCACTCACGTCTTTCCATACTGGCCGGGGCCCCACACCACCCGGTACAAGTTTGAGTAGAATTTCTTTGCCGCTAAACAAAAAATTCTTCATGATCATCCTCCCGCAGGTTTTTGACCTGTCAAGCTCATAGGTACAAACTAAGTCACTACTCACCTAACAGCCCGCCAGCACTGCTGAGTGGTTCCCGTGAACGGGCTAGCAGGGGAGTGACATCTGATTTTCCCAATGTTCGTATTATTTACCGCGCACGTCGTTGCGGGAGATCAGAGCTAGTTCCTCCCACAGTTCTCTGGCTGGCCGGGCCCAGAACAGCCGTAAGTTATAGAATCAGTTTCCAACGATGGCTCAGACCACCCGACAGTTTGGTGATTTGCGCTTATAAGAAATCTTCTACTCTCCCAGGTTTTGACCGCGCCAGCCTTAATGTCCCAAAACAATACTGCCTTCAACTCCGACCAGCCTCAGCATGCTGATTTTTCCGTGAAAGCGAGGGCTGTGTGGTCAGAGAGAAGCTGAGTTTTTCTTTCCGTCATTTTTCGGACGTGCGTGGGATGCTGGCTCTATCTCAATTCGTACCCGAGCCGTCCCAGTCGCCGGTCAGTGAGAATAGATGCCCGTCACAAAATACTTTCATCTCCATTTTCCCGTGCCCCATGCCTTAGGTTTAGTGAATTTTATGCCTCAAACAAACTTCGATCGCGTCCGCAGTTTTGATTGCGTTCCTACAATAGGGTCCAAATGTGCAGCCCAGACACTTTCATACCTCCGTTTTTATCTGAGTGGCCGTAGAAAGTGCTTTGTGAGATTCCGCGCAAGTCGTTTGCCTGGCGCAGATAGATCCAGTACTCATGTCCATCAGTCTTCCATATGGCTGGGTCCCGCCACCGTGAGGCCGGTGGATCGACGCAAGAACCTTTTTCATATCTCTCCAGGTTTTTGGACCGTCGCAGGCCTTCTGGGTAGTAAGTAAGTCCTCCCCAATTCTCGACAGGCGACAGA